>JZKD02S0102361.1:256695-280165 GCA_000966675.3 Picea glauca
AGTCAAATTATTTGGAAGTGTCTAAAATTCAAGAAGTTTCCTATAGATAATATATTATTTTGTAAAACATATCAAGGCTTGAATTTAACCAAAAACATTTTCATTGTGAGTTCACTTTATTCTTCTAGGAAATGATTATCTTTTAAATTTTTAGATATCTCAATGCTTTTAGGTATATACATATATTAAAAAACAAGTATATAAAGTGGACAAAATTCTTTTATATATATGTCTATCTTCAAGTATAAAAGTGAACAAAATGCTTTTATGCATATGTATATCTTAAAAAATATTGTTAAACATATATATCTTCCACACAAATATATCTTCAACATATACATATATTATAAACCATATATATCCTTTGCATAGATATATCTTTAGCATATACATATAGTCTGCACATATATATCTTTTGCACATCCACCCATTATCATTATTTTTATATAAATTATTAAATATACTTGTTACTAAAATGTATTAAATATACTTGTTACGAATTCCAGCCTTGATTACCGTGTCAGGGAAGAAGAGGCATGTTAATGTGGAGTTGAGGACATATTCCTGCTTCCATCCGGGGCAACTCACTGGGATGGCCTTCATTCCATACTTGCAAGTATTGTTGGCAACTATTTTGGACAGCCAAACTACCCCAATCTCATAGGATGACTCAGTTCTGAAAGTGCGCATGTTCCAGTTGCAGTTGCATCCAAGAATGGGCCCGCCATTTTCGTTACTTTCAGGTGCATCCAAGAATGGGCCCGCCATTTTAAAACTTTAATCTTTTTGTTGTGGTTAGTGAGTGATTTATTTAATCTTCCACTTTTGCTCTTTCATAGGTTGAACTAATTGACATTCTTTAATGGGACACCACCGATTAAGAGCTCTTCTTAGGATTTTTACCATTTGACAAAGCACACTGCACTCTGATTCTAAATCTAAATTTTTAATTTGTCTTTTTGGTGGAACAATAATCTCCACGGTTTTAACATGGCTACAGTTTTGAGTCCAACCTATTTGTTATATTGGAAATTGTTTATGAAGTATATAGTAAATAACTCTCATGCCTCCTAAACACATGCAGTATAACACATCAAACTTGATGGCTATGGTTTTCCATTGTCATAAAAATTCAAACAGTCTCATATGAATGAGACAGACATATTAGTTATGCTCCATTTCAAGGCCCAATTGAAGAGAACGCCTTATTCTCGTCCACGAGAAAATCACCATTCTAGAATTCCAATCCACAATTCTTGAGGGTACTCTATAGAACACAGGTCATAGACCCAATCATGCATAGGGAATTTCACACCTTTGCTTGCCATAATAGCACCATTCTAGAATTCGAATCCACAATTCTTGAGGGCACTCTATAGTGATAAAATGAGAAGCAAAGAAGATAATACACAGAAGAAAAATTAGAAACAAGAAAACATAAAGCGTTGAGTATATTACATTAAGGGAAAAGAGTTGAGCTAAATAAGCTCGAGCAAATCAAGAAGATCAAGAAAAATCCTAACGAAATTGTACAACTTGCTAGAATAGTTGCAGTGTACAGTCACATACTATTGACGTTACAATTATAAGTAACACTCCCTCTTAAACTCAACAATTACAAACATCTTCATTGATAATGCATTTTCCAAACAAAAAAAATTCAGAAATGATAATTCCTGCTGGTCTATGTCTCAGTTTGGCTTACAATCCGTAACAACGAAACTAGACTTCAACTTTTCACTTGAGTTGGGTTTCTTCTTTCTCTTTTTCCAAACTCTGTATTGTTCTAATATGATCATTTTTTTCATTTTGGCATTGATACTGAAGGCTTTGTGCTTTGTCTTTTATCCTTGTCGCTGTAACTTCATATTCAGAATTTGATCAGGCTGCTTATGCTTGTGTCTTTCATCTTCTTTTGCAACAAATTTATCTTTGACAGTGGGTTGATGCCACCACTGCAAACTATCATCAATGCCCTTCATAGCTTGGGCTACATAGTCAACGGACTTCTTCCACATTAACTCATAATAAAATCAATTTCTTCAAAACTCCATTGCATGAAAATGG
Source organism: Picea glauca (assembly GCA_000966675.3). Lineage (NCBI taxonomy): Eukaryota > Viridiplantae > Streptophyta > Pinopsida > Pinales > Pinaceae > Picea > Picea glauca. The sequence continues at coordinate 258,763 of JZKD02S0102361.1, forward strand.
TTTCAAACTGGTTTACATTGAAATCTTCATCCATGTCTTTATCTTCTTCTTTTGGCTGCTCACCTGCATACTCAAACAACTTGTCATTCTGATATAAAAAATTATAACATGAACCATATTGGTTCTCTTCTTTATGTTCTTTCTAAGAGCAGTTACCATCATCATCATCATCATCATCATAGATTGTTGTTCAATCCATTTCAAATCTGCATCAACATTATCTTCTTCTTCAGTTGATTTATTGACAGTCATAAGTGTAGTGATTTGAATGATTCTGTCATCAAACCTTCTTTCAAGCACTACTTCTGCAGACACCGAATCATCCACTTGGTTTTGAATTCCAAGAAGGCTTCCTCCTCCATACATCAATTCATCAATTTTATTCTTTTCTTTCATTTTTTGAAAGCACTCATCATAAGACATATTGTCATCATCAAATTCAATTTCAAGATTTCTTACCTCTGTTTCAAAGTGGCCAATTTCTACACAATGTTTATCAATCATTATTGATGTTGATCCTTTGTTGTCATCAACAAACACTACTTGAATCATTTCATCAATGTAGGTTGTTGTACTGATAGCTTCACCATCATTTTCTGCAATTTTCTCATGCTCTACTTCACACACAGATGCACCTTCTTTATTTTCTTTTGGTAGCTCTGCTTCAGGCACAAATGCTCCTTCATTATTTTCTTCTGGTAGCTCTACTTCAGAGACATATGCTCCTTCCAGAGCGGAAACATTCAATAAATTGTTTCTCCCTCTTTCATTGTACTCTGTTTCTAGAACACTCCAAAATTCTTTCAAAGATGTCATTGCTGCAACCTTGTGCAACATACTGTCATCCAAGGCTTGTTGGATGATCTGCAATGCTAATGTATCCCTTTATGATCATGTAGAATATGATAACCATCTACAAGACACAAATAGGTATTCATTCTAATAGACCAATATTCAAAATTCTTACCATTATACTGTGGCAGTAATGGTAGGTTCATGCTCATGTTGCTCCAAATATCATCAATTTTCCTTTGATCTAGTTCTTGTGTGAGCTCCTCAGGTACAACTGAAACCTCTTCATTTATCTTTGCAAAATATGTTGCCATTTCTTTGTTGTTCTCTTTCCATATATGTTTGAGATCTCTTCTGGACTTCCTAAGTCATCTTTGTTGACCCATGACAATGCTTATTGGCTATTTATTCACCAATTCGATCAAACTTGTGGATCAACTATTCTATTTCTTCATATTGTTACTGCTTGATGCAAACAAACAATTTCTCTTCCTGTTTCATGCACGTAAAACTAGGCTCGTGAAGTTCTTTATGTCACTTCGGGTCGAAAAATATGGGGTAGACCACTTCTTTAGTTTCGATCTAGCTGGATCTGGTTATCCGAGCACGATATCTACAGAGTTAGAGCTCTGAGATCTGTTCTTTAGCAACTGTATCCCCTCTAATGGCAGAATCGGGCTATCTGAGTTTACTCGAGAGCCAAAAAAATATTGAAATTAAACTTCTCATGTGACCAGGGGCTGTAAACCAAACGCTTCAGGCATTCAGGCTTTGGGTATTAAGACGCGTGAAGGTATCGATTCCTTCGAATGAATGAATGGCCGAATAAACAAATTGCAACAAATATCAATGATACTCATTGATTTGAGATCAACGGTCCACATTTACTTCGAAAATTCGTGCCTTTGGGGCTCCAGGCGATATTCCTTTCTTACCTCACAATCCTCTAAACTGGGGAACCTCCAAACAGTGGGAAGAGATCAATGATCTTAATTTCCCATCGAGATCTATAACTCAGAATTAATTCAGGATTCTGGGATTCAAAGATCTTTCACTGCTCATAATCACAATACTCGCGAAGTGATGAGTTGGCGAACTACCCATAGAGGTGTAGATCCAATGATCCTTAGATCTTTGCAAATGAACAACGTAGATATTCTTCGAAACTCTAGTGTTCGAGAGTTTCCTTTTGCTAATACGCGTTGACCTCCAAAGTGTGAATCTCCGAAGTGCGAGATCAACCTCCACATGTCCTCTTGACTGGACGATTGAGATTACTTTGGCCTTTGGGGCTTTGAAAGTTCTGGCAACACTGCACCGTGTTTTCTCCGAGCCTCAAAACTATAGAAGTGGAAGATCCTTCGTCCATGCGTCTTCGTTGATGGACGGTCCATATGAGCTTTCGGGCTTCAGACCTTCGATATTTCTTTACTCAACACATCTTGCTTCCTCCCGGAGAACGAGATCACTGAATATGGGGATTGTTTGACACGTGTCCCCTGCTTGGATCGACAGACATGAATTGTTTATCAGTGACCGAGAGATGTGATCTTGGCTTAACCTTTGGGTGCTTACCTCCGTAAATATTAATGACCACGAGTGATTGTAGAAACTCAACTTGCTCACTCTTTAATTTCCTTCCCGATCTCCGCAATGCAAAGGTGTTTGTCCATAGTGGGAACAATATCCACTGTTGATCTCTTGATCTAGCGAGATAAATGATCTTGAGGGATTGCAGAGTCTCAACTTGACCACACTTTAATTTCCCTCTCGATCCCTACAATGTGAAGATGCTCATTCGGAGTGGGATCAATATCCACTGTTGAACTATTGATTTAGCTCGATAAACGATCCCGAGGGATTGCAGAGTCCCAACTTGCTCACTCTTTAATTTCCTTCCTAATCTCTGCAATTGATCCCCACCGTCAATATCTCTTCAATGAGATCTGATCGTCGTGACTTAATCTTTGCTAGATCTGACAACTTATCTTGCTCTTGCCCATATCTAACGGCTGAAAAAAAATTTGCCTCTTCTGTGTGCTCCTAGTCCTTTTTTAGCTTGATTAACGACTCATATTTGTTCCCGCGACCGATCTTACGACTGCTTTATCTTTTGAAGAAATAATTTCACAAAGTTTTAATATGTGAAAGAATTTCACGAATTCTTTAAATGCTTACGAATCTTTAAGTGTTTCGATTCTTCTGCAACTTTTCTTCCTTGCGCTTGATGTCTCCAACGATCTTTTGAGCATACTGCAGACTGCGAATTGTTCTCCAAGCTCTGTGAAGAATATTTCATCGCGTGCTCTCATATGCTAGACAATGTAAGCTATGAGCTCTTCTTCTTAGGATTGGGCTGCTCCCCAGGCACTGTGAAGAGGCTTACGTCCTCAAGCTCTGATACCATGATAAAATGAGAAACAAAGAAGATAACACAGAGAAGACAGAATTAGGAACAAGAAATCATAAAGCGTCGAGTATATTATATTAAGGGAAAAGAGTTGAGCTAAATAAGCTCGAGAAAATCAAGAAGATCAAGAAACAAAAAATAAATCCTAACGAACTCGTACAATTGGCCAGAACAACTAGTAGTGTACAATCACATATTGTTGAGGTTACAATTATAACTAACATATAGAACGCAGGCCATAGACCCAATCATGCATAGGGGATTTCACACCTTTGCTTGCCATAATAACACCATTCTATAATTCCAATCCACAATTCTTGAGGGTGCTCTATAGAACACAGGTCATAGAGCCAATCATGCATAGGGAGTTTCACACCTTTGCTTTCCATAATAACAACTAGAGGCATAAAATGTTTCTTCTCCATCAAGTTATAAGTGTGGGAGAATATGATGCATTTCATGGGAATAAAGGCCCACCCTTTCCCATTAAGTTTGATCCACCAATTGGCAATGTTTTGGTTTCATTTATATCAATCCTCCACTGGTCATTTCAAACTTTGAATTAGTTATGAATTAAATTACTAGAGAATTGGATTATCCAATGTCCCATCTTTTATTTTAATTTTCCTTCTTCCAAGTTGGAGGCCTAATTGTCCAAATTATATGCTTGTTTATTTCAAGCCCTTAACACATGGTAATGATGATGATGATGATAATTAACATTCATTGAGACTGAATTTGGTTTATCAGACCTTAAGAAAGTAATGGATTACTTGGATTTCTTGAGAATTTTATTTCTATGCTAGAAAAACATTAAGACAAGCATTCCAAGATCACCATAGTTTGGTTGAGTTAGACGGTTAAGAAGGTTGGTAGTGTGACAAATATTTTGAAATTGAGATCTAGTATGGGGACATGCTATGGAGCTCATAAGAATTTGTTCTTATTTTAGAAATGTTGATTTTCTTCTTTACACTAGTAAGAATAAAGAGACACTTTTGATATTCTAGATTAGAGTTTATCACCTCCTCATAGTATCTTAATTTGTTTTTAGCCTGTCATTCTTTACTGCACCACAATTTCTCCTTAAATTTAGATGTATAATATTATTAATATTATCCTTATTCTTCATAATGATCTCTTCCTTTATTCCCTAATGATTTAGCCAAGACTAGGCATCTTTATGCCATCCCCGCTTGAGCCAAAGGTGGTTTTGGCTAGAACTTGAAGTGATTTTTGGGAGCCTCCTGTCTTCCATGATGTTTAACTTCTTCTTATACATTAGATACCCGGTCAAATCCAATCCAATCCAATCCATGATGTCTTCCATTTCTATCAAATCCAATATTCTTTTGTTAGACAATGCATAATTATGCTCACCGAGATGGAACCAACCACGCTAACAAAGGAAGCATAGGATTTATTGTGATGAAAGGAGTATGTATATTTGAAGAAGAATTCATAGACATAGGAATATTTGTCTTTGCAAGGAAGCCCTTTATTCTCCCTTATTTTGTTTGTGATAGATTTTTGGTTTATGAATTATGTAGACAATATAGAATGTGGTCTGTGTTTTTCGATAAAAGTACTCAACATAATCCTGGAAGATTTGGAGATTTCCATAGAGGAAGGTGTCATAATAGCAAGGACCTTTTCCCTTAAGGAATTTTTGAAAAATGATGAAAAATTCTATAAAAATGTAGTGAGTACCTTCGTAGCAATAATATCAGGCATGGACAAGGTGGAGATAATATTTTCCTTCTAAAGAAGATTCATGAGATTTACCTTTATATTCCTTTTGTTCTTGCTTGTCTTTGATCTTCTCCCATGAGATTCTACATGTCTTTGCTTCATGTCCATTCTTACCACAATGAAAAAAATGAATATCATACCTCTCACCTTGATTGTGCCTACCCCCTACCTTTGAAATTATTCTTTCCATATCCTCTCTTACTACCTTCTCATATAAAATAATCATGTGATTGATTCTTCCATTTTTGAGCAAGGCACACAATATCTCTAGTGGGACGAGAAGTCTTATTCCTGAAAGCCTTCTCACGTTCTACAATTTTTCCCACCAAAGAGTCAAAATCGAGGGACTTCATTTGTCCACTAGTTTGAATTGATTCAATATCGTGAGAATATGTGGGGTAGAGGGCCTTGATAAAGGTTGTGAGAGAAATTTCTATTTTCACACCAGTAGCAACAATGTCATGCACGATGAATTTAATTTCAAAAGTTAAATCCATGGGATACACTATATGTGAATCAAATAGATCTTTCAAATTATTCAAAGATCACGCAACACCCCTACCTCAGTAGGTTCTGGATGACCTCCTTGTCTAAGGATCATTCTCAATATCCCCCTTAGAGTCGAAATCACTCTTTGATTTCCAGTTGGAATCTTCACACTTGTAACCACATGTCCTTCTTAGGAGTTACACCTGTGTGAACAAGCACTAAGCATCAACTCTTACCACAATCCTTTTCCCTGAAAAGGTATTTCGGGTTTTGTGACTTCGCAATTCCTGATGTGAATCTCTCTCTCTGACTCGTTCAATCCCTGAAACCCCGAAAAGGATAACAGATCTTTGACTCCTTTAACTTTTCCTGCTATGACTTTCGACCATAGTTGGGGCCCAACTATTTCATCACCTTGGGATTTCACGTATCGACAATTTACAATACAACAACTCCCCTCACCCGATAGTCGAGACCAGAATAACCCCTTGCCACAATAAACGGTTCTGAGCTTCCGCAAATCTGACGATCCTGATTCTATTGGGACTTCATGAATCAGGAGTTCACAACTCTCAAATCTGAGTCATCACTTCCTCCACGCCCTGAACTCTGAAATGACAAAATTTGAGCACGAGATCAACGACTCTCGTTGATTCGGATCTAACGAACACTACTCTTTCTGAGCTTATGAGTGCTGAAAGATACTCAGCCTTAACCCTTCCACTGATCTACTAGATCCAATGGTCCACGGAACTTCGATGATTCTCCCTTTGAGAATTTCAACCGCCCATTCAGACTTCTCAAAGACTCCTCCCCAAATACTTAGCGTCTTCTTCTTCTAAAATTAACTTCTGCAAGGTGGTTTCAAACCTCATCCTTCCTTTAAATTCTCTAAATTCTCTATCCTTCCTGAGCTTCCTCTGTGCTACATCTCAAGGATTTCTGAAGCCTCTTTGCATGCACTCCTTGCGACATTCACAATAACCTCTGGTTATTTGAAACCTCCAACTCTGTGCACTTCCCTGCAACAACGATTCTTCAACCACCTTCCTTGGTTGGTAAATCCAAGACTTCAACTGGCCTGCACACTCCAGACTCGGCTTTGTGCTATACCTGCACTTTTGTGGGTATAAGAACAACGATATCTCTCCTGAGCTTCTCCGAGGTAAAACTCAGAATCTTGTCAACACAACCCTTGCGGACCTCCAATGCACTCCTTGTAGGAATTCTCAAGAAGAGAAACAATTGAAACTTATACTTCCCCTCTCACAGACTTCATATATTCAACATGAAATCAAGAGAATACATACACACAACATTGAAACAAGTGCATAACAAAGAATGGGAACAAAATGTAAACATACCATTCAATAGATGCAAACAGTATTCATCACAACACCATGAAATTGGATCAAAGCTCTTTTATATTAATCCAAGTGTTTTTGTACATGGATTCTATAGAAAAAACTATCTTCTTATACGACCTTCTACAATCTCTATTCTCCTATGCTCTCTTTCTCTACATCTTACAATGACAATCTCTACTTTTTTCAATACATGCGAGGGAACTTTCTTAGAGTTTTCCCTCCTACCTTACAAGCTATCTAATCAGAATTAAAAGATACCCAATTTACATTCATTACAATTAAATGTCTCCATATCTGACAGATGAGAGAAATGCTCAAGATCTGTTTACAATCTTTCAAACATAAATGCAAATACATCCCCCTTGAGATTAGATTAAATGGTCTATCATTCAAATTCAAAACATTCTCAAAATGTGCGCGGGTGCATTTCCATTCATCCTCTGCTCTTGTTCTTGCTTTGTTGGATTGCTTACAATGCTCTTGCATCATACTCCCTTGGCTGAAAAATTCATGATCTCCTATTCATAAGCTCCTGCACCGTCTGTCCATATTTCTGGATTTCTGCTTCGCTTTCTCAACTTGCATCCTCAATTGGGTGTCCTTTCCACTTTATCAAATACTCAAAATATTTCTTCCTTTGGGTTTTCTTGTTAACCCTCTGATCAATTATCTTTTGCATCTGAGACTTTTCAGCTACAGGCAGTTTTTTGACCCACTGAACTTCCTTCTGATCTTTTGATCCTTCTATTTCATCTGCTCTATAAGGGTACATATCTGCTATGCTGAATATGGATGATATTCCAACTCCATCTGGAAATTCTATCTCATAAGCAATGGCCTCAAATTTTCTCAAGATTTTACATGGCCCTATCTTTTTCATTTTCATCTTATTATACGTTCCCCTTGGGAATATTTCCTTCCTCATGTGAGATAAGACTAAATCTCCCACTTCAAATTGAATTTGTTTTCTGTGTTGATATGCTCTGCGCCTATATTTATGATTGGAATTCTTTAACTACTCTCTGATTTTACTATGGATCTCTTGCATCTCTACTGCAAAATCTTTTTCCCCAGCACTTCTGAATTGACTTTTCTCTAAGCCTCTCAACTCAGATACTCCTCTCGGCTTCATTCCATACATTATCTGAAATGGGCTTTGTCTTGTGCTTCTATTAGGTGAGTCATTATATGCAAATTCTCCTTGCGGCAGAATCTGATCCCACTGACTGTGATGTTCAACTACTAAAATCCTCAATAAGTCCCCTAAGCTTCGGTTTACTACCTAAGTCTGTCCATCTGTCTGAGGGTGATATGCTGAGATAAAAGATAAATCTGTCCCCAACTTCTTCCATAGTGTCCTCCATAAATGACCAACAAATTTGGTATCCCGGTCTGAAATAATACTCTTAGGTAAGCCATGAAGTTGAACAACTTATTTGAAAAATAGGTTCACAATGGGCATGACATCGATGGTTTTCTGACATGGAATGAAATGTGCCATTTTTGAAAATTGATCGACTACCACAAATATGGAGTCACAACCCCTCTGTGTCCTTGGCAGTCCTAACACAAAATCCTTGCTTACCGCATCCCACGACCTTTCTGGTACTGGCAATGGTTGATATAATCCTGTATTTTGTCTTTTTCCCTTTGCATGCTGGAAAATCCTACATTTGTTGACAAACTTCTTGACATCGGTCCTCATCCCTGGCCAATAATATAAACAGTTCAGTTGCATGAACGTTTTGTCATGGCCGAAATTTCCAGCCAATCCTCCACTATGATTTTCCTTCAGAAGATTCTCTCTCATAGAACTCTTCAGAATACACAACTGATTTCCTTTGAATAATAGTACATCCTGAACCATATATTCAATCCATTGGCTTCTGTCTCTTAGAAAAGGATTATCACATGCTTCATAAACATCTTTAAAATATGGATCATCTTTGTACATATCCTTAAGGCTATCAAAACCTAAGGTATTCACACGAAACTCCTTCAGAATCAAACATTTCCTGATCAATGCATCAACAACATTGTTAGGAGTTCCAGAAATGTGCTTTATAACAAAAGTAAAGTTCTGCATAAATTCAACCCATTTTGCATGTTTCTGGTTCAATTTCTCCTGTCGAGTTATGAATTGTAAAGCGTGATTATCACTATACAAAACAATCTATTTCAGAACCAAGTAATGTCTCCATTTCTTCAATGCATGTATGATTGCATAAAATTCTTTATCATACATAGAATAATTCTTCTTTGCATCGTTCAACTTCTCACTGAAGTATGCAATCGGCTTGTTGTCTTGACTTAAGACTGCTCCAATCGCAAGTCCACTTGGGTCACATCTCACTTGAAATATTTTACTGAAATATGGTAGAACCAAAACTGGTTGTTCAGTAATCTTCTCTTTCAACAACTTGAAATTTTTCTCTGTTTCCTCTCTCCAGTGAAAATATTTATGTCTTTTCTTGATGGTGTCCATCATTGGTGCAGAAAGTCCACTAAAATTTCTGATGAACTTCTTGTAAAAACTAGCTAATCCATGGAAGCTTCTGACTTCAAAGATATTCTTTGGTGACGACCATTCTTTGATCACTTTTACTTTCTCGGGATCCATATTCAACTCATCCGAAGAGATTACGAACCCCAAATAAATGAGTTCTTTCTTCATGAAAGATGAGTTCTCCAAATTTATCAGCAACTTCTCTTGTTGTAACCTTCTCGTCACTAGAGTTAAGTGTCTCAAGTGTTCTTCCTCAATCTTACTGAAGATCAATATATCATCAAGATATACAATTACAAACTTACCAATGAAATCCTTCAAGAGTTCGTTCATCAACCTCAGAAAGGTACTCGGTGCATTCATCAAACCAAACGGCATGACAAGCCATTCATACAGTCCTTCATTCATCTTGAATGTTTTCTTCCATTCATCACCTTCTCTCATTCAAATATGATGATATCCGCTTTTCAAATCAATCTTTGAAAAAACCTTTGCTCCACTTAAGAAGTTCATCAAGTCATCCATCATCGGTAAAGGAAATATATACATGATGGTGATTTTTTTTATTGCCCTTGAGTCTGTACACATCCTCCATCCACCATGCTTCTTTGGACTTAACACTATTGGTATAGCGCATGGACTCAAGCTTTCTCGAACCAATCCTTTGTCCATAAAATACTGGACTTGCTTCTTGACCTCTTCATTCTTCTACGACATCAATCTATATGCTTCTTTGTTTGGTAAACTTGCTCCTGGTATAAGTTCAATGTGATGGCTTATACTCCTGATGAGCGGCAATGAACAAGGTAAATATTCCACCACTATATCAGCGAAATTCTCCAACAGTTCCTGAATTTCCTCCGATAGATAATCTATCGAAGTACTGGTCAAAATGACTCTAGGTTTCCTTACCACAACAAACTGCATATCTTCATCTTTCTTGACTTCATCAAGAATATCCTTCCCATTCATGAGAAGTATAGTATTGCTTGTTTTTTCCTTCACCTTCTTGTCTTCATTTGGCATCAACATATGTGTTCTACCATTCTTCTCTAAGGTGTATGTGTTCTTTCTCCCATCGTGAACAAAATTTTTGTCATATTTCCATGGTCTACCCAACAAAAGATGACAAACATCCATGGGAATAACATCACATAATATTTCGTCCATATAACCCCCTATTTTAAATTCAACTAAACATTGTTTAGTGACTGTTATCTAAAGCCCCTTTTGCAACCATGAGACTGTCTCCAATTCCAGTTTCTCCACCATTTTTGTGGATACTAGGCTATCTATGCTCCACTATCCATTATTACCTTGCATACCCTATCCTTGGTCTTGTAAGAAGTTCTAAACAAACTATTTCTTTGGACTAGATTCTCCACCTCTTTCTCTGGCTTCAAGATAATTTTCCTCATCATTAAGGATCTTCCACCTTCTGCATCTTCTACCTCAACATTTTGCCTTTGTGCTTCTGAAATGTGATCTTCGCCTCCTCCATGTCTCTTTCTATCAAGACATTCAAAATATTTATGCCCGATATTTCCATAGACAAAACACTTTATCTCACCTCCTCTGCCTCTTCCTCTTCCTTTGGCTCACGAAAAAGTATTTATGTCCACATATTGTCTTCCCTATGAACTTCCTCCTCTTTCTAGGTGAGCGTGAGGTTTCTTTTCTTCTTCCTTGGGCTTTTGTACTCTATCTTGGGAAAATTCTTTGCCTCTGCTCTGACTTCTACCTTTGCCTCTTTGACCTTGCTTTCGGGCCAATTTTTCTTCTACCCTTAGAGCATTTTGATAAACATCTTCTACATTTCTGATTTTCACCATTCTCATCTCATCTTGAATGTCATATCTCAATCCATTCATATATCTGACGAATTTTTCATCATCACTCTCGTGAAGACCTGCTCTAATATTGAGTCAGTAAAATTCCTTAGTGTATTCCTTCACTGTCATTCCCTTCTATATCAAATTCTGCATTCTCCAAAACAGATTAATTTGATAGTCCCTAGGTATGATTTTTTCTTTCATCTTGGCGACCATCCTATCCCAGATTTTTATTTTTTTCTTGCCTTTGCAATGCTTGTCAGCCTGCAGTTCGTCCCACCATAGTGTTGCATGCCCTTTAAGTCTAGTGACAACATGTTTGACTTTTTTATCTTCCTCGAAATCCTCATAGTTGAAGTACTTGTCCAGGGCTCTAAACCAATCTAGCTGCTCTTCAACGTCTATGTTTCCTTCATACATCAGGATGTCCATTTTTTCTCTGGCCCCTATTCTTGCAACAACTCTGAATAGGTGGTGTTCTTTTGCAACATCTTCGACTACAACTTCTTCTCCAGCTCCAACATCATTTTCACTCTTAGCTTCACTGAGATATCCAATATCAGTAGCTCGTCTCTCTGTTGTATCCATGGCATCTAATCGAGCATGAAGTTCTCTCATTTCCCTTTCCACAGCTGGATCGGGCATTGGTATCCCTTGATGTCTTCTTGGTGGAATTATCTAAATCTGTTCCACACAGAATTTAAATCACAACTTGACTTTTGTCTCCTCTCACTTATAGATAACAATGATTGTAAGCTAGGGCTCTGATACCACCTGACACAACACCCCTACCTCAATAGGATCTGCACGACCTCCCAGTCTAAGGATCATTCTCAATCTCCCCTTTAGAGTCGAAATTACTTTTTGATTGTGAGCTGGAATCTTCACACTTGTAACCACAACTCCTTCTTAGGAGTTTTTTTCTGTGCGAACAAGCACTAAGCGTCAACTCTTACCATGTGACCAACTGATGTGACCACAATCCTTTGCCCCGAAAAGGTATTTCGAGTTTCGTGACTTCACGATTCCTGATGCGAATCTTTCTCTCTGACTCGTTCAATCCTCGAAACCCCGAAAGGCTAATGGGTCTTTGACTCCTCCTTTAACTTTTCCTGCTGTGACTTTCGACCATAGTCGGGGCCCAATTTTTTTTCCACCTCAGTATTTCGCGTATTGACGGTTTACAATACCACAACTCCCCTTGCCTGATAGTCGAGACCACGATAAACCGTTGCCACAATCAACGGTTCTGAGCTTTCGCAAATCTGACAGTCTTGATTCTATCGAGACTTTGCGAATCCGGATTTCGCAACTCTCGACTCCGAGTCACCACTTACTCCACACCCTGAACTTCGAAACGACAAAATTTGAGCATGAGATCAACGACTCTCATTTATCTGGATCAAATGGCCACTATTGCTCCTGAGCTTATGAGTGTTGAAAGACACTCATCCTTAACCCTTCCGCTGATCTACTAGATCCAACAGTCCATGGAACTTCGGTGATTCTCCCTATGAGAATTTCAACCGCCCGTTCAGGCTTCTCAAAGACTCCTCCCCAAATACTTAACGTCTTCTCCTTGTGAACTTAACTTCTGTGAGGTGGTTTCAAACCTCATCCTTTCTTTAACTTCTCTCAATTCTCTATCCTTCCTTAGCTTCCTCTGTGCTACAACTCAAGAATTCCTGAAGCCTCTTTGCGCGCACTCCTTGCGGCATTCACAATAACCTCTGGTTATTTGAAACCTCCAACTTTGTGCACTTCCCTGCAACAATGATTCTTCAATCACCTTCCTTGGTTGGTAAATCCAAGACTTCAACCGGCCTGTGCACTCGCGACTCGGCTTTGTGCTATACCTTCACTTATGTTTGTATATGAACAATGATATCTCTCCCGAGCTTCTCTGAGGTAAACCTTAGAATCATGTCAACACAACCCTTGCAGACCCCCACTGCACTCCTTGTAGGAATTCTCAGGAAGACAAACAATTGAAACTTATACTTCCCCTCTCACAGACTTCATATATTCAACATGAAATCAAGAGAACACATACACACATCATTGAAACAAGTGCATAACAGAGAAGAGAAACAAATTGTAAACATACCATTCAATAGCTACAAACAATATTCATCACAACACCATGAAATTGGATCAAAGCTCTTTTATATTAATGTAAGTGTTTATGTACGTGGATTCTATAGCAACAACTATCTGCTTATATGACCTTCTGCAATATCTGTTCTCCTATTCTCTCTTGCTCCACAACTTACAATGACAATCTCTACCTTTTTCAATACATGCGAGGGAACTTTCTTAGAGTTTTCCCTCCTACCTTACAAGATATCTAATCAGAATTCAAAGCTACCTAATTTACATTCATTACAATTAAATGTCTCCATATCCGACAAATGAGCGCAATGCTCAAGATCTGTTTACAATCTTTCAAACATAAATGAAAATACACCCCCCTAGAGATTACATTAAATCTTCTATCATTCAAATTCAAAACATTCTCAAAATGTTTGTCGGTGCATTTCCAGTTGTCCTCCACTCTTGTGCTTGCTTTGTTGGCTTGCTTATGATGCTCCTGCATCATACTCCCTTGGTTGAAAAATTCATGATCTCTTGTTCATGAGCTCCTACATCGTCTGTCCATGTTTCTGTATTTTTGCTTCACTTTCCCATCTGGCATCCTCAATTGGGTGTCCTTTCCACTTTATCAAATACTCAAAATATTTCTTCCTTCGGGTTTTCTTTCTAACCCTATGATCAATTATCTTTTCCATCTGTGGCTTTTCAACTACAAGCAGTTGTTTGACCCACTGAACTTCCTGCAGATTTTCTAATCCTTCTGTTTCATCTGCTCTATAAGGGTACATATTTGCTATGTTGAATATGGATGATATTCCAACTCCATCTAGAAATTCTATCTCATAAGCATTGGCCTCAAATTTCCTCAAGATTTTACATGGCCCTATCTTTTTCATTTTCATCTTATTATACGTTCCCATTGGGAATATTTCTTTCCTCAGGTGACCTAAGACTAAATATCCCACTTCAAACTGAAGTTCTTTTTTGTGTTGATCTACTCTGCGCTTATATTCCTGATTGAAATTCATTAACCACTCTCTGATTTTACCGTGGAGCTCTTGCATCTCTGCTGCAAAATCTTCTTCCCCAACACTTCTGAATTCATGTTGCTCTAAGTCTCTCAAGTCAGATACTCCTCTTGGCTGCATTCCATACATTATCTGAAATGGGCTTTGTCCTGTGCTTCTATTAGGTGAGTCATTATATTCAAATTCCACTTGCGGCAGAATCTAATCCCACTAATTGTGATGTTCAGCTACTAAACTCCTCAATAAGTCCCCTAAACTTAGGTTTAATAGCTCAGTCAGTCTGTCTGTCTGAGTGTGATATGTTGAGCTAAAAGATTAATCTTTCCCTAGCTTCTTCCATAGTGTCCTCCATAAATGACCAACAAATTTGGTATCCTGGTCTGAAATGATACTCTTAGGTAAGACATGAAGTTGAACAACTTCTTTGAAAAATAGGTTCGCAATATGCATGACAATGCTGGTTTTGTGACATGGAATGAAATGTGCCATTTTTGAAAATCGATTGACTACCACAAATATGGAGTCACAACCCCTCTGTGTCCTTGGTAGTTCTAACACAAAATCCATGCTTACTGCATCCCACGACCTTTCTGGTACTGGCAATGGTTGATATAATCCTGTATTTTGTCTTTTTCCCTTTGCGTGCTGGAAAATCCTACATTTGTTGACAAACTTCTTGACATCGGTCCTCATCCCTAGCCAATAATATAAACTATTCAGTTGCATGAACGTTTTTTCATGGCTGAAATGTCCAGCCAATCCTCCACTATGCTTTTCCTTCAGAATATTCTCTCTCATAGAACTCTTCAGAATACACAACTAATTTCCTTCGAATAACAGTCCATATTGAACCATATATTCAATCCATTTTCTTTTGTCTCTTATAAAAATATTCTCACATGCTTCATAAGCATCTTTAAAATATGGATCATCTCTGTACATATCCTTAAGGCTATCAAAACATAAGGTCTTCACATGAAACTTCTGCAGAATCAAATATTTCCTGCTCAATGCATCAACAACCTTGTTAGCAGTTCCAGAAATGTGCTTTATGACAAAAGTAAAGTTCTACATAAATTCAACCCATTTCGCATGTTTCTGGTTCAATTTCTCCTGTCAAGTTATGAATTGTAAAGCGCGATTATCGCTATACAAAACTAACTCTTTCAGAACCAAGTAATGTCTCTATTTCTTCAATGCCTGTATGATTGCATAAAATTCTTTATCATACATATAATAATTCTTCTTTGCATCGTTCAACTTCTCACTGAAGTATGCAATCGGCCTGTTGTCTTGACTTAAGGCTTCTCCAATCACAAGTCCACTTGGGTCACATCTCACTTGAAATGTTTTACTGAAATCTGGCAGAACTAGAATTGGTTGTTCAATAATCTTCTCTTTCAGCAACTTGAAAATTTTCTCTGCTTCCTCTCTCCAGTGAAAATATTTATGTGTTTTCTTGACGGTGTCCATCATTGGTGCATAAAGACCACTAAAATTTCTGATGAACTTCCTGTAAAAACTAGCTAATCCATGGAATCTTCTGACTTCAAAGATATTCTTTGGTGATGACCATTCTCTAATCGCTTTTACTTTCTCGGGATCCATCTTCAACTCATCCGAAGAGATTATGAACCCCAAATAAACAAGTTATTTCTTCATGAAAGATGACTTCTCCAAATTTATTAGTAACTTCTCTTGCTGTAACCTCCTCATCACTAGAGTTAAGTGTCTCAAGTGTTCTTCCTCAATCTTACTGAAGATCAATATATCATCAAGATATAAAATTACAAACTTACTAATGAAATCCTTCAAGACTTCGTTCATCAACCTCATAAAGGTACTCGACGCATTCATCAAACCAAACGACATGACAAGCCATTCATACAACCCTTCAATCATCTTGAATGTTGTCTTCCATTCATCACCTTCTCTCATTCAAATTTGATGATATTCGCTTTTCAAATCAATCTTTGAAAAAAACTTTGCTCCACTTAATCAATCCATCAAGTCATCCAACCTCGGTAAAGGAAATATATACTTGATGGTGATTTTGTTTATCTCCCTTGAGTCTGTACACATCCTCCATCCACCATCCTTATTTGGACTTAACAATGTTGGTACAACAGATGGACTCAAGCTTTCTCGAACCAATCCTTTGTCCATAAAATCATGGACTTGCTTCTTGACCTCTTCATTCTTCTGTGACATCAATCTGTACGCTACTTTGTTTGGTAAACTTGCTCTTGGTATAAGGTCAATGTGATGTCTTATACTCCTGATGGGCAACAATGAACAAGGTAAATCATCCACCACTATATCAACGAAATCCTCCAGCAGTTCCTGAATTTCCTTCGGTAGATCATCTATTGAAGTACTGGTCAAAATGACTCTAGATTTCCTTACCACAACAAACTACATATATTCATCTTTCTTGACTTCATCAAGAATATCATTCCCACTCATGAGAAGTATAGTATTGCTCATTTCTTCCTTCACCTTATTGTCTTCAATTGGCATCAACATATGCGTTCTACCATTCTTCTCTAAGGTGTATGTGTTCTTTCTCCAATCATAAACAACATTTATGTCATATTGCCATGGTCTACCCAACAAAATATGACAGACATCCATGGGAATAACATCACATAAGATTTCATCCCTATAACCCCCTATTTTAAATTCAACTAAACATTGTTTAGTGACTGTTACCTGATGCCCCTTTTGTAACCACGAGAATTTATATGGGCTCGGATGTGAAACTATCTCCAATTCTAGTTTCTCCACCATTTCTGTGGATACTAGGTTATCTGTGCTTCCACTATCCACTATTACTTTGCATACCCTATGCTTGGTCTTGAAAGCAGTTCTAAACAAACTGTTTCTTTGGATTGGATTCTCCGCCTCTTTCTCTAGCTTCAAGAGAATTTTCCTCATCATTAAGGATCTTCCACCTTCTGCATCTTCTGCCTCAACATTTCACCTTTGTGCTTCTGAAATGTGATCTTCGCCTCCTCCATCTCTCTTTCTATCAGGACATTCAAAATATTTATGCCCGGTCTTTCCACAGACAAAAAACTTTATCTCACCTCCTCTGCCTCTTCCTCTTCCTCTGGCTCGCGAAAAAGTATTTCTGTCAGCATATTGTCTTCCCTGTGAACTTCCTCCTCTTTCTGGGTGAGCGTGAGGTTTCTTTTCTTCTTCCTTGGGCTTCTGTACTCTATCTTGGGAAACTTCTTTGCCTTTGCTTTGAATTCTACCTCTACCTCTTTGACCTTGCTTTCGGGCCAATTTTTCTTCTACCCTCAGAGAATTTTTATAAGAATCTTCTACATTCTTGACTGTCACCATGCTCATCTCATCTTGAATGTCATATCTCAAGCCATTCATGTATCTGACAACTTTTTCATCATCACTCTCATGATGACCTTCTCTAATATTGAGTCGATAAAATTTCTTAGTGTATTTCTTCACTGTCATTCCCGATAGTCGAGACCACGATAACCCCTTGCCACAATCAACGCTTTGGAGCTTCTGCAAATCTGATGGTCTTGATTCTATCCATACTTCACGAATCGGGAGTTCACAACTCTCGACTCCGAGTCACCACTTCCTCCATGCCCCGAACTCCGAAACGATGAAATTCGAGCACAAGATCAATGACTCTCGTTGATCCGGATCAAACAAAAAATACTCCTCCTAAGATTATGAGTCCTGAAAGACACTCAGCCTTAATCCTTCCACTGATCTACTAGATCCAATGGCCCACTAAACTTCGGTGATTCTCCCTCTGATAATTTCAACTGTCCGTTCAGACTTCTCAAAGACTCCTCCCCAAATACTTAATGTCTTCTCCTTCTGAACTTAACTTCTACGAGGTGGTTTCAAACCTCGTCCTTACTTTAACTTCTCTCAATTCTCTATCCTTCTTGAGCTTCCTCTGTGCTACAACTCAAGGATTTTTGAAGCCTCTTGCGCACACTCCTTGTGACATTCACAATAACCTCTGGTTATTTGAAACTTCCAACTCTGTGCACTTCCCTGCAACAATGATTCTTCAACCACCTTCCTTGGTTGGTAAATCTAAGACTTCAACTCGCCTGCACACTCCCGACTCGGCTTTGTGCTATACTTGCACTTCTGTGGGTATAAGAACAACAGTATCTCCCCTGAGCTTCTCTGAGGTAAAAATCAGAATATTGTCAACGCAACCCTTATGGATCTCCACTGCAGTCCTTGCAGGAATTCTAAGGAAGAGAAACAATTGAAACTTATAATTCCCCTCTCACAGAATTTATATATTCAACATGAAATCAAGAGCATACATACACACAAAATTGAAACAAGTGCATAATAGAGAATAGAAACAAACTGTAAACATACCATTCAACAATATTCATCACAACACGATGAAATTGGATCAAAGCTCTTTTATATTAATCCAAGTGTTTCTATACATGGATTCTATAGCAACAACTATCTTCTTATATGACCTTCTGCAATCTCTGTTCTCCTATGCTCTCTTGCTCTACAACTTATAATGACAATCTCTACTTTTTTCAATACATGCGAGGGAACTTTCTTAGAGTTTCCCCTCCTACCTTACAAGCTATCTAATCAGAATTAAAAACTACCTAATTTACATTCATTACAATTAAATGTCTCCATATCTGATAGATGAGAGCAATGCTCAAGATCTGTTTACAATCTTTCAAACATATATGCAAATACATCCCCCTAGAGATTACATTAAATGTTCTATCATTCAAATTCAAAACATTCTCAAAATGTGCGTTGGTGCATTTCCAGCTGTCCTCCACTCTTGCGCTTGTTTTTCTGGCTTGCTTACGATGCTCCTACATCAAAAGCACTCCAATCTGATATGATGACTCACCTATTTACTTACATAAGAAACTATCAAAATATAAGCTTTTCTCTCTTTATTCATCCATATGGAAATCTTTTTATTAGTTGTTAATTTGGTAAATTTGATATTGCCATCACAAATTCCATCCCAAAGATCATTAAGTATGAAAATATACTTGATATTCCTTGACCATTCTAGATATTTCTCTTTTCCAGTAAGCACCACACCAACAATAAAAACGAGAGAATTTATCTTTTCCACCAACCAGGGAAAAGGAGTTGAAAATGGACGGTGAAAACTAAAATTCCCACCTTGTTATTCATATCCTAAGTGTCCCTTTTTCAATCGTTCTCATGCTTTGTGCATAGTTATTAACATAGTAGCAATGGGGTGTAATCTTTTAATACTTCCTTGCATTTATTTCATACGAAAGACATGCCAAGATTGACATGCCATGCTTAGCTTTGGCATAAATTCTCATCATAAAGCACATAAGTATTAGAAGCCTCAACAAAAAAATGCAACATAATTTATTGTAATGGACATGGATTAGGTTAATGTTTCTAAGTGATGGAAATATAACTGTTTTGGATGTGGACATTAATCATTGTCATCATAATTATTCTAAAATTTAAAATATTAAAATTTTAATGATTTTATAATTTTTATTTTTATTTGATTTTAAAATATAATTTTTTTTTTTTTTTATGATTTAATATAAAATTAAAATTATAGAATCAATAAAAAAAGTTTTATTTATTTATATTTTTAAAATTGTATTATATTTATTAATTAAATAATATTATATGACAACAATACCTTGGATGAAGTGCTTTAGTATAAGTATCTAGGAATTGATATTCATCACAAGGGGGATTTGGAACTATAGCATTGAGAAAATGATAAATGGAAGGTGGAAATCTTATTATGGGCTTGAAAATAATTGTAAATTAGCATATCTTTCTCTATGAGATAAGAAAAAACTCATTTTTGAGACTCTTGTCACTCCTATTATCTTTTTGGAGATGCACTATCTCTGAAGAATAGTGGAGAAAGATAGACAGATTAAAAATAATTTTATAACTTATATTCTCAAAATTAAAGGTAATACACCTTATCCCATCGTCCTCATATAAGGAGATGGTTAACCTTCATCTTGAAGATAAAAAAAATCTCTCTGTTCTCACTAACATTAAAAAGAGAACCAATATTTGCTAAAATTAGAATTAAACCTCATGAGCTATATTGTGAGACTTGGACTTGAACAATCCTTAAAACACCATGTCATGAAAATTTTTCAAACTTGAAAAATCAAATAAAATATAAATTCAGGATAGTTTAAAAAATATTCTTCATTCTGGACTTGGCATGTGTTCAAATCCAAACACACTAATCCGTATCTTGTTACATCTGAAAGTTGCAACAATATAGAAAACAAATTAGTACGTATCCAAAGCAAATAAGAATATCAAATGTTATCTTCTTTTACAAGGTTACGGGATTCAAAAGAGGAATTGTGAAAATATATAAGCATTCACAGACTTATACATAAATTTTAACTTTGAATAAAATTTGCACCAAAAAAAACTGCTGAAAAGCTCTTATGTTCCACTGACTCTTCTCCTTAACAATATGAATCACAAACATGAATAGATAATTCACGGAAAACGAGAATACGATCATGAAAAATGTCATATCTTCTCCTCCAAACAACTACACTATCTTCACATCATATAGTGTTTAACCTGTGCATCATAACTCTGGATCTATCATGCACATAGAGGCACCAAATTATTGGAGATGCAAATTTTTTAGAGTACAAAACTTGAATAAATGTTTGCAAGGATTTGATGCCACTAGACTCATGATAGGTCCGGAGTTAAGATGGATCTACGTTGGTTTTCTTATATATATATGTGTGTGTGTGTGTGTGTGTGTATGTGTGTGTGTGCATTGCCACATATCAACTCTATGTTGAGAATAGAATGAATTGCACACACATCTCCCTTATACTCAACCCACCATTCAAATGTTTTAACCACCAACGTAGATCCATTTTAAAGACATTAAATTCTTCAATATGCAAATTTTTTAGAGTACAAAACTTGAAGAAATGTTTCCATCTCTAAGTATTTGATGTCTTTATGCACATGATAGATTCAAAGTTAAGATGAATTTGGTTTGTTATATATATATATATATGCCAAGTGTCAACTCCATGTTGAACATAGAAGAAATTGCACATCTTCCTCATACTCAACCATGG
>JZKD02S0102361.1:302985-325016 GCA_000966675.3 Picea glauca
GTTGAGATTTCGACTTTCAAATGCTATTGGGTGGCCATCTTGCATCAATACTGCTCCTATTCCAATTCTTGATGCATCACATTCTACTACAAAGGGTTTTGCAAAATCTGGTGTTGCTAATACAGGTGTAGACGATATAACCCTTTTTAATGTTTCAAAACATTCTTGTACACTATTATCCCATTTGAAGTAATTTTTCTTTAATAAGTTTGATAAGGGTGTTGTTAAATGAGTGTAGTTCTTGATAAATATTTGATAATAACCTGTTAATCCAAGGAATCCCCTTAGTTTTGATATGTTCTTTGGTTTAGGCCATTCTGTGATTGCCTTTCTTTTTTCAGGGTCCACCTTGACTCCTTCTTGAGATATGACATGACCAAGGTATTCTACTTCTTTACCAAAGGAACATTTTATTAGTTTTGCATAGAACTGATTTTTCTCTAAGAGAGAAAGTTCCTGTTCTAAATGCTTCAGATGCTCCCTCCAAGTTTTACTGTAAATAAGAATATCATCAAAGAAGAATAATACGAACTTCCGTAAGTAAGGGCGAAAAATTTGATTCATAGTTGCTTGGAAGGTAGTTGCTGCATTGGTTAGACTGAAAGACATGAATTTAAACTCATAATGACCTTCGTGTGTTTGGAAAGCAATTTTTTGTACATCTTCTAATCTTACTCAAATCTAGTAGTACCCTGATCTTAAATCCAATTTTGAGAAGTATTTATCTCCATGGAGTTCGTCTAGCAACTCATCTATAAAGGGTATAGGAAATTTGGTTTTTATAGTTATTTTATTTAACCCTCTATAATCTATACATAGTTTGAAAGATCCATGTTTTTTCCGAACCAATACTAATGGGGCTGGATATGGGCTCCTGCTTGTCGTAATAACCCCACATTTCAATAGGTCTTGAAATAGCCTTTCTATTTCTATCTTATGGTGGTGAGGATATCTATAAGGTCTAATATTAACTGGTGTTGAATCTGGCTTAACCTCGATTATATGTTCTATGTTTCTATTAGGTGGAAACTTCATAGGTAAGTCTTGGAATACGTTGTCATATTTTTCGATTAATGTTTGAATCTATGGATGTTGAGACTTAACTATTTATGTTGTTAATAACTCCATCTGATGACAATGTGCCACGTAATATGGTTCTCCTTTTCAAATTAGTTTCTCCATTTGTTGTGAGGATGTAATTTGGGTGGGAGGTGGTTGGAATCTGTATAATTTGTATTGTCTTCCTTCCCATTTAAATTTTATAATTTTTTTTTGGTGATTTGCAGAATATGTCCCTAACATTTGTAGCCATTGAATTCTCAAGACGACGTCTACTCCTCCCAATGGTACGGTGTAGAATCCAGATTCCAATTCGTAATCTTCCACTTGGAGCTTGATCTTGTGGCATTTTCCTACGCCATCAATTTTTTTTTCATCTGCCACCATTACTCTTATATCTACAGTTGAATATACGAATAGGTTTAACTTCTTTTCAACATTTACATCTATGAAATTATGGGTGCTCCCTGTATCGACTAGAATGGCGACATTTTCCTTTTTTATGTGCCCTTTTAGTTTTAACATTTGCGGTTGTTCTATTCTTTTTATTGCAACCAAGGATATCTTGGGCATGGCCTCATCGGTTTCTGAACTGGGGGCCTCAACTTCTTCTTCACTATTTTTTATCTGAATCACTGTCAGATGTGCTTGATTCTTTCTCTGCTTTACAAGAATATACTTTTTTATTGTTGCAAGGTGACCATTTGTCTCCACAATATCGACATTTTCTTTCCCATTTTTTATTTGAGTCTTGATGACTGGCTTGACCTTCCCTCAAATGAGGTGGTAAATACTTGTTAGGTTTTTCTGTAGTGTATTTATTCATTCTATCGTCTGAATATTTATTTAACCTTTCTGGACTTGTGAATGTTGGTTTATTGAACTTGTTTTTTTGTTCTATTAGCCTCGTTGCGTGTCTTGCATCCTCAATTGTTTTACGATTCCATAGTTTGATTTCACTACGAATGTAATATTTTAGGCCACATATGTACATTTTGATGAGCTGCTCATCCGTGAATCCACATTGCCTTGTTGAGAGAACCTCACATTCGTGAGTATAATCGTTTATGTTTCCCTTCTGTTCGAGATGCATGAACTTGTTATACAGGTTGTCATCCTCTTCATCATGAAATGTTTTAAGTAGGGTTGTTGTAAAATTCTTCCAGTCGAATGAACGAGCATCACATTTCCTGGACCACCAAAGGTACTAATCATAAGCTTCTCCTTCTAGACTGTTAGAAGTTTTCATTACCTTCTCTTGTTTGCCTAGTGGGGGGTTTGATTCAAAAATTCCATCCATTTTGTTTATCCAAACAACAACTCCTCTATGGTCCTTTCCATCATACTTTGGTAAGTCCTTTTTAAATTTATGGTAGTCTCTATCGTGGAATCTAGGTGTGTGTATACTTCTCGAAAAAATTTCCTCTGGAATTTCCTAGTTCCCTTGATTTTCTAGATTTATTTCTGGTATTTTTGGACTTAGTGGTGGTCTTTGATAAGCTAAGGGCTCTGCAAATAAGGCCTCGACACATTCCGTTAATTTTTCAATTTTTTCACTATGTTCATCAAGTCTTCTTTTTGTTTCAGTTTTATCATTTTTGGAGAGCGTGAATAATCTTTCACTTTGCTGCATTAATCGATCAATTTTTCTCTCGATCTCAAGTAATTTATCAATTTTTTCATTCATCTCTTTTTGAATTTTTTCCACATTATTAAGTCGGTACCTTACACCGTTGACGCCATCTCTATATTTTTTCACCTCGGCCTTAAGTTCTTCATTGTTGACCATCCTTGCAATTTATTTATTTTTTTATTTATTTTTTTATAACTTGTAATATATTAGTATAATTATTATATATGTATTATTATAATTAAATTATAATAATTATAATGTAGATTAATAATAATTATAATATATTAATTTACTTTATGTAAAGTTGTGATGATGTGGGGGTATGCCAGTTGGGTAAGATATTTAAATCGTGTATGGGGGACAGGGGTTGTCGGGACCGGAGTACAGGGAGAGAGGGGTTGTTAGAACAAGGTTTGGATAGGAGTATATAGAAAAGTTCACGCAGGGAATGGTGTTACAGGGGTGTCGGGTAGTGAGTCGGAAAGGTTACGGGGATCTACGAGGTGTGTGTCGGAGAGGGTCTGAGGGGTATGGGCAGGGGTTGTCGGCTGGCGGATGGTGGCGATTGTGCGGGGTGGAAGTGGGTGTCAAGTGGAATAGAGGCAGGTGTAGGTTGTGGTGTCAATGTTGTATGAAGGCGCAGGGGTTGTGTGAGGGCGCTGGGAAACGAGAATTCTAGGGATGGTTACAGGAGCAAGAATAGTTACGGAATAGGGGATAGTTACGGGGGTACGATTACTGGGTTTTGGGAACTGCATACAGGTGGGGGGTTTTAGAAAAAGGGTGGGTTTAGGAAACGAGTACGGGTGGGGGAAAATCAATGGGGAAAATGCACAGGTGGTGAAAAATTTGATGGCGGAAGATGGATCAAAACGAAAGCTCTGATACCACTATGACATGAAAGTTGTTCTTTACTCAGAAATGAATATTTTTGAATATTAATATATGATTGAATATGATAAAATTGATGATTACACTACCCTCGTGACGGTTGCTATATAGCATTGACTGGTCACGAGGTGAGGAGGTACGTGACTCTTGATTTAATTAAATGATATTAATTATTATTATAATTTATTATATTTATTATTATGATCATTTTTATGTTTGTAATATTCAAACTTTGAATTTTAGCTATGAATTAAATTACTAGGGAATTGTATTATCCAATGCCCCATCCTTTATTTTAATTTTGCTTCTTCTAAGTTGGAGGCCTCATTGACCAAATTATCTACTTGTTGATTTCAAGCTATTAACACATGGTGATGATGATGATGATTAACATCCAGTTGGATTGAATTTGGTTTATCAGACCTTAATAAGGTAAGGGATTACTTGGATTTCTTTAGAAGTTTATTTATATGCTAGAAAAACTTTAGAAGCATTCCAAGATCACCATAGTTTTGTTGAGTTAGAAGATTAGGAAGGTTGGTAGTGTGAAAAATATTTTGAAATTGAGATTTGGTATGGGGATACATCGGACATTCTAAGTGAAATTGATTTTCATCTTCAACCCTCTTAGTGTAACAAAAATGATAGATTCTTTCACCCCAGGGTGTTTTGGGAATTTTCCTACATCCAGTTTCACTATAAAGTTCATGAGAATTTGTTATTATTTTAGAAATGTTGATTTTTTTTTTTACACTAGTAAGAATAGAGAGATAATTTTTATCTTGTAGATGAGGGTCTATTACCTCCTTATAGTATCCTAGTGTTTTTTTACCCTTTAATTTTTTATCACACCACAATTTCTCCTTAAACTTATATGTGATAATATTGTTAATATTGTCCTTATTTTGAGGAATGATATCTTCCTTTATTCCCTAATGATTTAGCCAATAATAGGAATCTTTATGCCATCCCCGCTTGATCCACTACAACAAAACATGAAATTAGCGCCTAAAATAGCATCAGAATTTAGTGTTTTTTAGTTCACGAACTGGACACCTTTTTGACGCAAAATTGGGTGCAAACATGATTGTTTATAATTGTGTTGGAATTAGTACCGGGAATAGCGCCATGATTAGCGTCGTAAATGATTAGTGCTAGGAATAGCACCGGGAATACCACTAGGATTAGTGTCAGGATTAGCGCCAGGTGTTGCTTCCGATTTTTCTTTTGATATGCCTTCCAATTTTTCTTCCAGTTTGGATTCTAGTTTTATGTCCAATTTTTCTTCTGATATGGCTTCCAATTTTTCTTTCAGTTTGGCTTCTAGTTTTACGTCTAGTTTTGCTTCCCGTTTGGATTCTAGTTTTGCTTCTAGTTTTGCTTTTGGTTTGGATTCTGGTTTTTCTTCTAGTGTGGCTTGCAATTTTGCTTCCATTGTTACTTCCTTTTTTTCTTCCAAAAATGTTTCTTGTTTTGCTTACATTTATTTATTTAATATGTTTTGTTTCAATTTAATTAGTTAAATATATCATGTCTCTTAAATAACTTATATGATTATACAGTAAGTGGCATAAATGCATTTGAAATATTTTATAGGACAACATTTATAAATTATTTTTAGGGAAACAAACATCCATACAAATTAACAACATCATTATACCTATTAAATCTCCATCAAAATAGAACCTACAACATCCAGTATATATAAAATAACAAGATAATTATTATAACATGGCCATCATCTATAATTAAAACAAGTCAAATATCTATAATTTACGTGAATTTGACAACATCCATCATGAGCAGTGAATCAAAACCATCATACATAATAAACATGCATCCAAAAATGATCAACCACTTTCAATATATAAAAATTGACGAGTTAATAATGATAAGAGCATCATTAAACTTAACTAAAACAAGTGAAACTCAAATATGCCAGTAGATAAATAACATGTGAAAATGATACATGTCCAACAGTCGACATAAGTCAAAATTATACATCATGTACAAATGATATAAATAAAAATGATAAATTATGTAAGACAAAATGATACAAGTCAATATGATCTGTCATGTCCAAATGATATAAGTCAAAATGATACATGTCAAAATGACACAACTCAATAATATGATACTAGTGACCGTGAAAATGATACACATGATAGTAACCATGAAAATAGGCATTATAACAATATATAAAAAATGATCCATGATGCAGTCTATATGATCTTGAATGTCATTGGTTGCTACCAACAGCTGCTTCATCATCATCATCACCATCATGATCATGATCATCAATATCGTCATATGCATCAACATCGACCTCACTGTCATCTGTATGTGTCATCATGAGAATAATCTCCCATCTCAGCATCGGACCCAACGTGATCTTAATATATTTGATGAGGATCATTCAGATCTTATAGAATATCCTTGTTATGCAAAAAAAACATTTAGAATGAAAACTTATTATTTATTTCATGCAATAATTAATTTCTCTGTTATATATATAATAGTACAACATATGAAATGAAAAAATAATCATATTAAATCATATCAAAGTTAACATACAATAATAAAATTTCAAATAAGTTACAGATAATATGTCATTCCAATGATGTAAAACATGCAACAATTCCAATAAACGTTAGTAGAGATCATACGAAAATTTGTTATACATTTTAACTATCAACTGTAAATTCTATTACATAATCGTAACCGCCAACCCTCTCCATTTGTGCTATATATGATTATGTTTTCCTATAAAATCCTTTGAGATTTAACTGGTATATACATCTTCTTCTCTTATATTTCACAAATGAATATTTTTCTAGCACATTTTCTCACTGTAATATGCTTCAAAGGTCCTTTGAGAATTAACTAGTTTATAGGTAATTATGAAGATGCTCTTGATACTTATTCAACTAGACCACATCCAAATGTAAATCCTTCCAAAGAAAAAATACGATAAATCAAGCCCTAAAGGGATGAAAAATATGACAAAAATGTAATAAAAGGTGTCAAGGTGTATTTCCTTTCCTTGCCTTGCCATGACATGCCATGTCATGCCTTTCCATTCCATGTCCTACCTTGCCTTTCCATGCATTGCTTTTGTATTTATTTCCATTTCATTCCTTGGATTACCTTTCCTTGCCATGCATTGCCTTGCCTTACCATGCCATGCCTTTCCTTTCCATGCCATGTCATGCCTTGCCATGCCATGCCTTGTATTGCCTTTCCTTGTCATGCCATGCATTTCCTTTCGTTGTCATGCCTTTCCTTGACATGTCATGCCATGCCTTGCCTTTTCATGCCTTGCCTTGCCATGTCTTGTCTTTCCATGACATGTCATTCCATATATTTCCATGTCATGCCATGCCTTGCTATCATATGGTATGCCTTTCCATGCCATGCCATGCATTGCTATAATATGGTATGTCTTTCCATGCCATGCCATGCCTTGCTATCATATGGTATGCCTTTCCATGCCATGCCTCTCCATACCATGCCATGCCATGCCTTGATATCATATGGTATGCCTTTCCATGTCATGCCTCTCCATACCATGCCTTGCAATTCCATGCCTTGCATTCACTTTCCATGCCTTGTCTTTCCATACCATGCCTTTTCATATCATGCCTTGCAATGCCATGCCATGTCATGCCTTGCCATGCATTTTTTTGCATTTTCATGCCATGAATTTCCTTTCCTTGCGATGTCGTGCCTTTGCATTCCTTTCCTTGCCTTTCCATTCCTTTCCTTTCCATGCCATGCCATGCCATGTCATGCCTTTCTATCATATGTTATGTCTTTCCATGCCATTCCTCTCCATAGCATGCCTTGGAATGCCATGCCTTGCATTCACTTTCCATGCCTTGTCTTTCCATACCATTCATTTCCATATCATGTCTTTCCTTTCCATTCCATGCCATGTCATGCCTTGCCATGCATCGCCTTTCATTTCCATTCCATGCATTTCCTTACCTTTCCATGCCATGCCTTTCCTTTCCATGCCATGCCATGCCTTGCTATGGTATGGTATGCCTTTCCATGACATGTCTTTCCATAACATGCCTTGCAATGTCATTCCTTTCATTCACTTTCCATGCCTTCTCTTTCCTTACCATAAAATGCCTTTCCATGACTTTCCTTGCCATGCCATTACGTGCCTTTCCATACCATTCCATTTCATACCATGCCATGCCTTCCTATGGTATGGTATTCCTTTCCATACCATGCCTTGAAATTCCATGGCTTGCATTCATTTTCCATGTCTTGTCTTTCCATCACTTTCCTTGCCATGCTATACCATGCCTTTGCATGCCTTGCCCTTCCATGCCATGCCATGGTATGGTATGGTATGGTAAGGTATGCCTTGCCTTGCCATTCCATGCCTTACTATGGTAGGGTATGCTTTTCCATGCCATGCCTTTCCATACCATACATTTCCATACCACGCCTTCGCATTCACTTGCAATTCCTTGTCTTTCCATACCATGCCTTTCCATTACTTTCATTGTCATGCCATACCATGCATTTCCATGCCATTCCTTTCTATGCCATACTGTGCCACAGGAGCGGATGGACAATGAGGCCACCTAGTTCATGCCTAAACAAGCTTGTATCATCTCACGCAACTCAAAAATGTTTCTCTGTTAGGTTTTTATCCCCCAAGGAGGTATTGGCCAAGAGTCCCCGAAATGGTTTGGGATGCGACTTGCAACTGGGAATATAAAAAAAATCGATACTTGGATTGAGGAACTATTGTCTTCGTTGGATTCATTTCGTAGGATTTCATCTACAACACCCCTCACTATCGGGTCCCATGCCTC
This sequence comes from Picea glauca, assembly GCA_000966675.3. Taxonomy (NCBI): domain Eukaryota; kingdom Viridiplantae; phylum Streptophyta; class Pinopsida; order Pinales; family Pinaceae; genus Picea; species Picea glauca. Next base: position 311,404 of record JZKD02S0102361.1, read on the forward strand.
AGATGTTACTTTATTCATCAATTTCGAGAACTAGGGTTTCGCCCAGTAAGAAACAATCCAACATTTGGATTAAGGGGTCCAATTTATGAAACCGTCCCTTGGGAACTGATGGAAAATTTGATCACCTAGTCTATAGCTAAAAAATCTTGTAGCATCTCATGAAACTTAAAAATACTGCTCCATTAGGTTTTTATCTCGTAAGGAAGTATTGGCCAAGAATCCCCGAAATGGTTTGGGATGTGACTTGAAACTGGGAATATAACTAAAACTGAGACTCATATTGAGGAATTTTCATCTCCGTTGGATTCCTGACATAAGATTTCAGCTAGGGAACCCCTCATTCCTGGGTCCCATGCCACATAGGTTGCTTTATTCATTGATTTTGAGAACTAGGGTTTGATCCAGTAAGAAACAATCAAACATTTGGATTAAGTGGTCCAATTTATGAAATTGTTCCTTAGGAGTGGATGGACAATGAGATCACCTAGTCCATGCCTAAACAAGCTTGTAACATCTCATAGAACTAAAAAATGTTGCTTTGTTAGGTTTCTATCCCCTAAGGATGTATTGGCTAAGAGTCCCCGAAATTGTTTGGGATGCGACTTACAACTGGAAATATAATGAAAAACGAGACTCGGATTGAGGAACCATCATCTCCATTAGATTCTTGGCATAATATTTCAGCTAGAGCACCTCTCACTCGTGGGTCCCATGCCTCATAAGTGTTTTTCATCGATTTTGAGAACTAAGGTTTTGATCAATAAGAAGCAATGCAACATTTGGATTTAGGGGTCCAATTTATTAAACCGTGCCTCAGGAAAAGATGGACAATGTGGTCACCTATTCCATGCCTAAACAAATTTGCAACATCTCATGAAACCCAAAAATGTTGCTATGCTAGGTTTTTATGCCCTAAGGAGGAATTGACCAAGAGTCCCTGAAATGGTTTGGGATGCGACTTGCAACTAGGCATAAAACGAAAATCAAACTCGGATTGAGAAACCGTTGACTCCGATGGTTTACTAGGATATAATTTCAGGTACAATACCCCTCACTCCCAGGTGTCATGCCTTGAAAGTTTCTTTACTCATTGATTTTGAGAACTAGTGCTTTGCTTAGTTTGAAGTAATGCAACCTTTGGATTAAGGGGTCTGATTAATGAAATAGTCCCTCAGGAGTGATGGACAATGTGATCACTTAGTCCATGCCTAAACAAGCTTGTAGCATCTCAGGGAACTCAAAAATGTTGCTCCATTAGGTTTTTATCCCCCAAGGAAGTATTGACCAAGAGTCCCCAAAATGGTTTAGGATGTGACTTGCAATAAAGCATATAACGAACTATGGATTCCTTATATGTATCACCAAATTAACTTCGTATAGCATGGTGAAATGTTGGTTGTGGACTATGGATTCCTTATATGTATCAAAGGACTTACCTATTGTTTTTATAACTTGACGTGCAACTACTGTTGTTATAGTGAAAGCTAAAGGTGGACACTTCTAATTTGAAGTGTTAAAAGTTCATTTTTTTTTTCATTATAATTAGGAACTTTTTTCGCACTTATTTTATTCACACTATGGCCAGATGCGGTAGTTTTTAATATTATGTTTTAAAGGTTTAATATTTTTTCAATTTAAAAAATTAAAATAAATAATAAATACATATATTTACATTATAATTAGAGATGAAAATTTTTAATTATATATATAAATCATAGTTGCATGGAAAAATTCATTTACACATTTAAGGAGTTTGGGAACGGGTACAAAAAGTTTTCAAGTTTTCAATTGACTGATAGGAACTTGGGATCTTTTTGGGAGCTTCAACATCAAGAAAATGACAACTTGAGAAGTTTACTAAATAGAGAGCCTTGAGAAGTTTACTAAATAGAGAGCTTTAAATTAAAATTGTATTAAATTAAAATATAAATATTTTTATTTAGTTAGTGCAAATACATAATTTATTAATAATATTTTCATTATATTTATTTAAATATCACTATAAAACAAAGACAAAACTATACTAAATATTATTTTAAAAATTATTTAAGTAAAAAACTTAATAATATTCATTTTATACTTGTGGATATGAAAACTTTTAATGCATGTATGTTTGGCAATGATTTTACTTGAGTAAATGTATATATTTTGTTTTTTTATGATCATTTTAAAGGTAGAAGTTTCTAATTTTATATCTTGGAACAATTTTTTGGTTGTGATTAAGAATGTTTCTTGTTAAATAAATTTACATATTTTTCTTTTTACATCTAGTTTATGGTGAAAGGTTGAATATAGTTTATTTATTTATCTTAAATGTATTATGTTTATATGTTTGAGTGTTTTGATTTAAATTAATCAATTATTTTTTTGTTTTTTAATATAATGTTTATGAAAGTTATATGTGTTTAATTAATATTTTATATAATTTTTATTTTATTATAAAATATGTTTTCAGTCCCTGCCATAGGCATAGAGGGACTATAGCAATCAATAATTCGTTGACTACATATCAGTTTGTCCTTTGACCCGAAATATTTGCACAATACCTATTGTTGGAGCTATGGAATTAAAAGCACATAACATATATGTACTGCTATGATTGGATAAGAGATTGAAGGTCTTATTGCCAGCTTCGCTATTCCCAATGTACTATATGGAAACATATCCAAAGTTTTTATCGTAGATAGTATTTTTTAATCATATATTTTTCCTCTATATTGGTTGAAGGTCGATTAATGTTTGTATTAGCATTTTCTGCTAGTCGAATATATCCGTAGGTTATGATGTGTACTAAGCATATTGAAATGTTTTGATATCCAAGCTTTGTAGTGATTGAGAATTCCAAAGTGTATAGCATCTTTGGCGGATGTATATTTGTTGCAATGTATTGACACTAATTCTGAGATGCCTCAATAGGCCTGACAGCGTAAATGTTTACATGACACGACATCCTCCAACACCCCTGACAACTTAAATGTTTGCATACCGTGAGGTCCTTAGACAGCCTGGAAGTCTTAAATGTTTATGTAAATACGCTTCTCGGAGTACATTTTTTTTCAAAATTTTCTATACAGTTACAGTGAATTTGCACAATCTTGTTTGTCCACTGCCAGTTCAATATCCATTGTATGTTTCATCCTTGTTCTGCCATTGAAACTAGATACATTGTTTACTGGTTCAGTGAGTGCTTCTTCATCGTTGGTTTCTCGGTTGTTGATTGTTTTTGTTTCACTCGCGATTCGACCTGTGCTTCTGCATTTCATTGTTTCAGAGTAAGTTTGGATGCCATAGTTTCATTTTTTATTCCTTGTTTGTTGTTCAGTATTTGCAGTTTGCAAGTAGAATGTTTGTTTATTTGTAGTCGCATGTTCCTTGTATGTTTTCGGTTCCTTTTGTGCTTGGGGTGTAGTTTCGTAATCATTGGAGATACATATATATTGTTCACTGGCTCGGTGGTTCTTGTTGGTTCGTTGGTTCGTGAGTTGTTGGTTCTGTTTGCTTGCCTGGGGTTTGCACTTTGGGGCCCTGCGGGTGCAGTTCATCTTGTTGGTGCTTTCTCGTTGGTTTGGTCCTTGCTGTTTTCTTTTGTTTGATTCGGCCTTGCAGGGTTGGGGTGCAACGATGGTTTTTGGAGCTTTTATTTTTTCTTTTTTTTTGGATTGTTATTGTTTGTTTAGGGTGCTTTACGGTGTTCAGCTCCTGCACCCACGATTCGACATGCCGTTGTGTTATTTTCCATGTTTGTCAAGGCCGATATCTATTATTCTGTGAGATTTTTCTATTGCTCCAGTCCTACCATGAAAGAAAATAGTTGGATGCAAAATTGTGCGAGGATTGCATGTGAAGTTATAATATCCGCTATTTTTTTGTTGGAATAAAGCATATGTATGCAGGCTACATTTATAAACCATGTATGGTCAGATGTGAGGATATGACATTGCATGTTCTTTCTCCTCTACATAGACTGGTGTGCACACAATACAATTTGTGTTGTGCTTGAGATATGATATGTGCAACAAATTTTCTACAAGATTATATTTTGATGTCTAGAAGCATGTCTGGGTAGTTTGCCAAGGAAAACGGAGAACTTGTATCATGGGCACAACAGTCTGTGCAGAGGATAAAGAACATGGTTAAAGGGAATATCTGAATAAATTGCCATGGAAAACCATAAATCATTTAGCTGCGGCCATGCAATTGCGTGATATTTTGTCGCTTGTAATATATTTTGGGCAGGGAAAAAAATCTACACGTTTACAACCATGGATAGAGAAGCACAAAGGTTCGTGTTTCTACCTTTCTAAACTGTTCGTTGAGTCATTTTTGTTGTATGTATATTGCTTGTTCTCCGGTGAATACCATCTTCCATTGTTGTTCATTGAATTTTGTGCATTCCCACATTGAAACAAACATAGTAGCTGGTGAAAAGGAGGGAGTCTTGATTGCAATGGCTGAAGAGGATATAGAAAGGTAAATGCTTGTACTATTGTTTCATATTGCGTTGTTTTGTATTTCATTTATGGTCCGTATATATGTTAAACTAGTTGTGTGCCTTCCTATATGGTAAGTTATCTTGGTTACATGTGTCATACTAAGCTAGTTCATGTCCGTTGTGTTTGCGTTGCATTGCTGCATTTAAACAAACAGAATGGTTGGACATGATGAAGGACTCTTTGGCGGGTAAATAGACCTGTTTCTTTTTCTTTTAGATGTATGTCTTCATACTAAATTGCCTTCGTGTCCATTGCATCTTCGGCATTGCAACCTTGGAAAAACAGGTTGCTTGGACAGGGAGATGACTTCTTTTGTGCAACAACAGAGGATTCTATGGTACAATCTTATAAAAGGTATACCAAGTGTGGCGGTAAATTAAATATACAAGCCAGGTGGGGGTATATAATATTAGACTTGAAAATGATCACTTCATAGTAATGAGCCTTTCTACGCTCCCTATTTCTACTTTTCCCATTATCTATTATCCCTTTTGTTTTCTAATTCTTCAGCTTAGTGTGCTTTTCGAAAATTCCTTCATGCATCGGTTGGCGGACTAACGGTTTGACATATGTGGTCCTACTCCTACCTTATTCCACAGTTACCCACTTTCTCGATTGCGGGTGCCGGGCTGGAAGGTTGAAGATTGCTCCCTTGGCTTCCGAGGGTTCGCAATATACAGATTGGCCATGGTGCCCCACGCTCACACTCTGTTTACTGTTAAACATTACTCCAGTTAAAAAATTCAAATGCATACAGTTTTTCATTTATTTTTGGTGTTCCAATGGACAATATACAATGCATATGCTTGTTTAGTCCTGATGTTCATCTGCAGATGCTTGCATCAGAAAAATTTGGACTAGTGACACGGCCATGAGTAGTCAGTCATCTCAGACATTGGCAGACCGACAAGGCCAAAGGTAAATATGCATACGCTCTACTCTTACTATGTTTACTAAACAGATTTCCTGGGCTATATATTCATCTATGGCATGGAGGATATGATAATGCCATATGTAATACATGGTTTGCAGCTCACAAGGGGTATCAACAAGTACAAGAAAGACGCCAAATGTTCTGCATGTTCCGTAGACTAAGAGGTGTGGTTGTGAAACTGTGGCTCCATAGTTCATAAAAAACTATGCGTGTACTCTAGCACACTACCATTTACTTTAGTTTTCCTGTTCAAAAAATGTCTTCAGGTCTAGAGTTGTAACATCCAAGGTACTGTCAATAGAGGCCTTGAACAACTGCCAAAGTGGACAAGTGTTCATCAGGGACATAATAGTTGTCTATAGCACCTACTTGGACAAGGAAAACAAAAGTAGATCCATTATGCATGCTGGCATGACAGACAAGGAAACCATGATGACAGTGACACTGATTGTTCCTCCACATCTTGTCCAGAAACATGCAGAAAAGATATTTCCGCGTAATGTGATATCCATTACAAATTTTAATATATTGCCCAAAACAGTATATGACCGTGGTGATTGCGATCGAATTATTTTGTTGAACAAAACAAGCATTGTGGAAAAAATTATCGTTGTTTGTTCAGAATAGCACTTCATCCCAGACTCGACTATCAACTAGCTTGCATAGAGAACTGATGTTTACCCAATCGGAACGATTGGGGCTGCTGTCACATTGGCGAGAAAATTTGGCTTGCAACACATTATCCATATAAAGGATGGCAAGTTGGACAACAACAAGGCAATGGTACCACTTTTCATATTCATTTTTTTCCTTTACTTTCGCATCTGCATGTATGTCGGATAAGTTACAAAAATATTGCATTGTTCCATGTTACAACTACAATTTTTCGATACGTATTCAGATTTGTTTTCGGCAATAGAACAACAATTGCATAGAGGGCATATTCCACTTATGTTGTTCAAAAATATAACAAAGAAGATGGATGCTAGAGAAAGGATCTTTCGGACAACCCAGGGAACATTTGTAATAGAGTCGTGAGCAGATATAGTAGAGGATCTAAAGAAACTAGCTAGCTCTACAACTGTTGTGCGTATACATCCACAAAATCATCCTCACTTTGCTTATAGAAATAGCCTTCAATAAATTTCTGCACCTGTTTAATTTTTTATTTTTTTAAAGGGGAGGTGGGGGTGCAGTTGTGTATTATATTCTTCAATGTATTAATACCTTTTCTCACTTTCCCAGGTTGAAGGTCTTTTAGTTGCAACCAATGTGTACTCGACCCCCTTTGAGCTTGTACGTGCAAACTGCAATTCTGCTGATTCTTCCTTCGCTTTAATAAGTGATGATACGATTGATTGTCTGTGATGCGGTGAAAATTGTCCATATATATATATGGACATTGCATCAATTCTTTTATCCAAATCGTGGGAAACACAACCGTGCATTGTATGGTTAGACAACCTCTGTTACAAAATTTGCTTCCTGAGTTGGCAGAGTTGTCTTATAAAATGTATCTATAGAAAAAGGAAAGCAGTGTGTACATGCTATGATAGCTTCGGATATAGAGCAAATTCATCTCAAATGAGGATAATGCAATTTTTCATATCAACTGAAGAAGCGGAAAAAATAAAATATATGAAACTTTGGCAGGAAACGAAAATACCTCATGTGTCTCTATAATATTTGTTCAACATCCAGATGAATGTTCGTTGGACTTAGTCCATATATCTGTAATCCACATATATCGCATGGCCCCAGATATTTCCTATTGGGAACATATATCAGATGCAAGAGAAAATGAATACGACGACGTCTTTTCTTTGTATATCAAATTGTTTGGTACAAAGGTCGATGGGTTATGCTCTATGGAACCTTCTGGAAACTTGCTTCCATCTTGTTTAAAGTATGGTTGGTTCTTGGTTATCTGTTTTTTCTGTCAATTTATATACCGTGGAACTCCAACTGTTCTTTAGAGGACACAGAACAATATAATTGATTTTTTTAGCTTGTTGGAACACAGATCCGCCTGATAATTTCTATGGTGCTATGATGCAAATGTAGTATGTGGCTTGCTTTAGCAGATTTCCATGATCGATGAACTTGGTCAAATTATTGTTCTGAAATAATTTGAAATCAACAAATATATAGTGTGTGAAGTGCAACTGTCCTATCATACCAACAAGAGGCTCTTAAAATTCAAATTGGTTGTTGTTTTTCCATTTTTGCTTATTCAGTGAACTTGGTAAAATTAATATCTTGGAATAATTTGAATGAACGAATAATAGTTAATATTAATAATTTAGTATTTGAAAATAATGTTTTTAGATAAATTTAGACAGGATGATCATCCCTAAACAATTGTAATTTTGAACACGCCAAAATTTGGTCCTTGTTGTTTTCTTTTGTTTTATTCGGCCTTGCAGGTTTGGGGTGTAGCGACAGTTGTTGGATATTTTCTTTTTTCCTTTTTTTGGATTATTATTGTTTATTTGGGGCACTTTACGGTGTTTAGCCACTGCACCCATGGGTCTACATGCAGTTGTGTTATTTGTCATGTCTGCCAAGGCAGATATATGTTATTCTATGAGATTTTGCTGCTGCTCCAGTCTTGCCATGAAATAAAATAGTTGAATGCAAAATTGTTAGAGGATTGCATGTGAAGTTACAATATTGTTTGTTTCTAAAAGTACTTGTTTACTATGTATTTCTCATTTCTCCGAAAACTTTTATATCAGTGGCCTGACCAGATTGTACAAACTTCCTCGTCTAATTAAATTCTGCAATATCAAAAATTAATATTAATAATTTAGTATTGAAAATAATGTTTTTAGATATGTTAGATAGTTGATGGCGATTAGCATCTGTAAACAATGGAATTTTTAGATAGTTTATCAGGGTCTCTGGATGCTATTTGTAGGCCACGAAATGATAAAAACTCAATTTTCAGCCCACCAGGCCGCGAACCCGAGATCCAAAAAGTGCCTAAGTATGAAATAAGGAATCTGCATATGTTGTATAAAATCACATTTCCATACTTTATAAAAGTACACGTTTACTATGTATTGCTCGTTTGTCGGAAAACTTTTATATCAGTCGGTCCACCAAAATGGACAAACTTCGTCATCTACTTCAATTATGCAACATCAATATGTAATATTAATAATTTAGTAAATTAATGTTTTTAGATATGTTAGGTAGTTGATCGGCATTGCCATCCATAAATAATGTCAAATTTGCACCCGCCAACCCTCGAGTCCATCTGTCAATCTGCATACGCAGAAGTCCGAGTGCTATTTGGTAGATACAGAACAATGAAAGTGTAATGTTCAGCTAACCAGGCCAAGAGCCCCTGATAAAAAAAAGTAGCCAAATATCAAATGAGGGATCCACATATTCTCTATAAAATCTCTTGTCCATAGTTTCTGAAAGTACATGTTTACTATGCATTGCTCGTTTGTCGGAAAACTTTTATATCAGTTGCCCAACCAGATTGCAAAAACTTTCTTGTCTAATTAAATTCTGCAATATGAAAATTTAATATTAATAATATAGTATTGAAAATTCTGTTTTTAGATATGTTAGATAGTTGATAGGGATTAGCATCTGTAAACAATGTCAAACTTGAACCCACTAGCCCTTAAGTCCATCTGTCAATTTGTATATCGCGTAACTCTGAGTGCTATTTGGAGAACATGGAACAATGAAACTGCAATATTGAGATTCATGTCCATATAGAGACTCTGCATATGCTCTATAAAATCCCATGTCCATACTTTATATAGAGACTCATGTCCACAAGTCCGTTTGTTAATTTGTATATCGCGGAAGTCTAGGTGCTATTTGTATATCTCTGCAAGTCTGGCTGATACTCAATTTTCAACCTGCCAGACCGTGAATATGCGATCCAAAAAGTGCATGGAGCGCCTGTCAATTTGTATATCGTCGAAGTCTAGATGCTATTTGTAGGAAACTAAACAATAGATACTTATTTTTCAGCCTACCAGGCCACGAACCCGTGATCCAAAAAGTGCCCAAGTATGGAATGAGGGATCCGCATATGTTCTAGAAGAATACAAATGCAATGTTCAGCCAAGCAGCCCGCAGGTCCTCCTGTCAATTTATATATCTTAGAAGTCTGGGTGTTATTTGTAGGACACAAAACAATAGAGACTCTAAGTATGGAATGAGGGATTCGCATATGCTTTATAAAATCTCATGCCCATACTTTATATAGAGACTCATCTCCACAAGTCTGGCTATCAATTTGTAAATCGTGGAACTGTAGCTGCTATTTGTAGGACATAGAACAATAGATACTCAATTTTCATCACGCGGCCCAAAAGTTTCCTGGACCACCTGTCAATTTGTATATCGCGTAAGTCTAGGTGCTATTTGTAGGACACCAAACAATAGATACTTAATTTTCACCCCGCCAGGCCATGAACGCACGATCCAAAAAGTGCCCAAGCATGGAATGAGGGATCCGCATATGTTCTAGAACAATACAAATGCAATGATCAACCAAGCGGCCCGTAGGTTCTCCTATTAATTTGTATATCGTGGAAGTCTGGGTTTTATTTGTAGGACACAGAATAATAAAGACTCTATTTTCAGCCCGCCAGGCCGCGAACTCGTGATCAAAAAAGTGCCTAAGTATGGAATGAGGGATTCGCATATGCTCTATAAAATCTCATGTCCATACTTTATATAGAGAGTCATCTGCGCAAGTCCGACTGTCAATTTGTATATCATAGAAGTGTAGGTGATATTTGTAGGCCATGGAACAATAGATACTCAATGTTCAGCCCGCCAGGTTGCGAACCCACAATCCAAAAAAGTGCCTGGACCACCTGTCAATTTGTATATCATTGAAGTCTAGGTGCTATTTGTAGGACACCGAACAATAGACACTTTATTTTCAGCCCACCAAGTCACAAACCCACGATCCAAAAAGTGCCCAAGTATGGAATGAGGGATCCACATATGTTCTAGAACAATACAAATGTAATATTCAACCAAGTAGCCCATAGTTCCTCGTGTCAATTTGTATACTGCAGAAGTATGGGTGTTATTTGTAGGACACAGAACAATAGAGACTCTATTTTCATCCCATCAGGCCGCGAACCCGGGATCCACATATGCTCTATAAAATCTCATGTCCATACTTTATATAGAGACTCATCTCCACAAGTCCAGCTGTTGTCAATTTGTATATCGCGGAAGTGTAGGTGCTATTTGTAAGCCATGGAACAATAGATACTCAATTTTCAGCCCGCTAGGCTGCGAACCCCGTGATCCAAAAAGTGCTTGGACCACCTGTCAATTTGTATATCACGGAATTCTAGGTGCTATTTGTAGGACACCGAACAATACATACTTAATTTTCACCCCGCCAGGCCGCGAACACGCGATCCAAAAAGTGCCCAAGTATGAAATGAGGGATCTGCATATGTTATAGAACAATACAAATGCAATATTCATCCAAGAAGCCCGTAGGTCCTCCTATCAATTTATATATCGTGGAAGTATGGGTGTTATTTGTAGGACACGGAACAATAGAGACTCTATTTTCATCCCACCAGGCCGCGAACTTGTGATAAAAAAAGTGGCTATGTATGGAATGAGGGATCCGCATATTCTCTATAAAATCTCATGTCCATACTTTATATAGAGACTCATCTCCACAAGTCTGGCTGTCAATTTGTATATCGCGTAAGTGTAGGTGCTATTTGTAGGACATAAAACAATAGATACTCAATTTTCATCCCGCCAAGCTAAGAACCCATGATCCAAAAAGTGCCCAAGTATGGAATGAGGGATTCACATATGTTCTATGAAATCTCATGTCCATACTTTATAAAAGTACATGTTTACCATGTATTGCCCATTTGTCAAAATACTTTTATATAACCAGATTGTACAAACTTTCTCATCTAATTAAATTCTGCAATATGGACCAACCAACTCGCAAGTCCGTCTGTCAATTTGTATATCGTGGAAGTGTAGGTGATATTTGTAGGACACAGAACAATAGAGGCTCAATTTTCAGCCCGTCAGTCCGAGAACCCGCAATCGAAAAAGTGCCTAAGTATGGAATGAGGTATCCACATATGCTCTATAAAATCTCATGTCCATACTTTATAAAAGTGCATGTTTACTATGTTTATTGATAATATGTTATAAATTATCAATATGTAATATTGATAATTTAGTATTGAAAATAATGTTTTTAGATATGTTAGATAGTTCATAGGGATTTCCATCCGTAAACAATGGCAGTCTTGAACGCACCAACCCTCGATTCCATCTGTCAATCTGTCTATCGTGGAACTATGAGTGCTATTTGGAGGACACTGAACAATGAAAGTGTTATGTTGAGCCAGCCAGCCCGTGGGTCCACTTTTCAATTTACAAATTCCGCGACATACAAATAGACGACCGATATCTGTCACTAAGATACAATATGACCATCGATCCTTCACATCTTTTGGGTATATATTCTACCATTTTTCTTTTGTAACCAGCCCGATCGCTTTCCATACTTTGGTATTTCTTGGAATCGGTTTCCCCATCACCACTGCCTTCGTGCTTGTTTCCAGATATGTAATAATTAAGCTTTAATGCTAGTATCCATCCTGCAGGAACCATTAATATTTTCATTAATGTCTGGAAATCCAGAGAAGATTTGTCATTACTACGAATTAAACTAAGATTTGCGCACAACTATGTTATCCTTTCCAAGTATTCATTTCAAAGGCGATGCAATATTATTTTTTTGTGCACCCATGGGTTGGTGCTTTTAATAAATTTCTAATTCTTAATTTCTTTTCTTGTCACCGCCACCTTTGCACTTTTTTCTAATTGTGCAATTACTGAGCTATGATGGTGACAACTTATTCCGCACAAACACTAGAAATTTTCATTGATCAACGAAAGGCTCGAGGAGATATTCCATTGATATACATTAAACCATAATTTGTGGAGGGTTATATTATCCCTCCCCGATTTTCATTTCAAACATCATCTCGAGCAAACGAAAATTCTTAATAACTTCTAGAAGTAGTTCTCTCCACACACAGAAAACACATTGGGGCATAATGGCTAGACGTTCCACTATTCCAGGACATATTCTTATTATTCATTTCCCTCTGCACAGGAGAAAAAAAGGGAACGGTCCCTTGGTACACCAAGAGATATATTTCAAGCCAAAAAATTCCATCGCAACCCTGGATGCTCAGAGAACCTGCCCAGTTGGATTCATGCCTGTCGTAGAAGTTGATGCCATGAATTATGAGCCGGAAGAAGATGATCTGATGGACGATGATACAACAATGGATGATGGTAATGAAAATAATCTTCCCACTCCTGCAACCAAATTGAAATGAACCATAACAAATGGAGCTTCCTGGCTCAGTGATGGTGGGAATGACAACACTAAAAGGAGTTTCAGAAAAGAAACCAACGATAAATGCAACAACCACTTTGCAGTGTGAAAGTAGGAATTCCATACTTCCAAATTAGTTCGTTCTGGGCGGAAGAGTTTCACTGTAAAGAAATGATATGTTGATTCTCCCAGAGATATATTTCAAGCCAAAAAATTATTGATTAACATCTTCGGGAATCAGGTCCAAAACTCTCGTTGCTGCAAGTCATTTCCCTACTAGTCATCTCCTTCTGCCTAGAATGGACTAATTTGGGCCTCTGGAATTGCACATGCAAGATGTGCTACTCAATTTTTTTGGACTATGCAGAGGCAGTTTCAGCTAACGACTATTCCACTTGCCCTGCAACCATTTATGTGCTGCATACTGTGGATACCATGCCTTTGTTTGTCACAGATACCTTCAATGTTTTGGCCCGAAGAACTGGGTCCAATTTCTAAGGATAGATGTACAATACTCGATGTTTTTCTTATTTTTTTAAATTGATTTGCTATTAATTTTTTTTGGCCTTTGACTCTTCGTTGCTGCCTCTTTTGTGGATTTAATGCATATTCTAACTTGCGTGGTTTGGTTCTCTCATACTTCTTTGATATTGTGTTTATTAATACCAGTGTACAATGTTGCAACAAAATCGTTATTCTTGTTTCTAGACATGCAATTATTAAGTTTTAATGCTAACATCCCATTATGAAAGAAGTTTAATACTTGACTTAATATGTTGCACCCATGGAAGAAATGAAC
>JZKD02S0102361.1:351627-369845 GCA_000966675.3 Picea glauca
AGGGTGTTGATTATATCCAAAGGAGGTCAAAAAAGGTGGTACTGGCATAGAGTTGGAGGTCAATGGTATGTAGTATGGGCATAGAACATAGTCAAAACCGGGGACCAACAATTACTGTTAAGTGTTAATGACAATAAAGTGATTGTTGTGACAAAATATCAACTTGTTATCCACTACCTTTATGTTGGTATTTGTATAGATCAAGTTTCATCTTTTACAAGGCTGATCTCATCTCTTGATATATGGTGTTTGTACTTCTTTTTGTTTATACAATTTGAAGCTTTCGTCGGTATTTTAGTCTTTTTTGTTTAGTTATAGGATAAATTCTTTGAGTGATATTTGTGCATCATGTAGATGTAAAAGTAAAACACAACATAAGCTCAAAAGAGGTTAGGCTATAGATTTTAAGGCTTGGATTAAATATTGGAATATAAAAGAATACAATCAAATTAATAAATGTCAACAATAATATTGAGTTTTTCATTCCTATGAAGTTTGAAGCTACCATCAACAACAATTAAATAGTAATAAGAAAAAGTTGAAATACTACAGAGATCTTATCAGTGCTAATATGATCCATCAAAACCATTTTTCCAATAGTTGAAGAACTTTTTTTATTATTACCAAGATTATAACTAAAGCTCATGGCTTCCATAATGAAATTTGTAGCTAGACTAAAGAAATAAATACAAGGTTGACCACCACTTCCTTGTAATGTTCCATGCTCTTAATAATATAAGACATGATTTAAACTAGTCTCACAACTTAATTATCCTTTAAAGCTTCTTAACTTAAGAAAATCATGATTTTGAAACATTTATTTCCGCTATAACTATAAAAATGATTAGCCAAATTCCTTTTATTTTATCTTTTTCATGCAAAAAAAACAGTTTCATTGTTATTCTATTAGGAATCAAGTAAACCTTTCAATTACATATAGATAAAAAAAAAAAAAAAAAACCCTGATGATCTCTTGAAAGCACAACAACAGTCTTGATAGTTTAATATAGACTTTAAACTATTCAAAAACGATTGTGTTGTCTTCTGTCTAGAAGTTGCATGCTAATACATAATATAAAGTAATTGTCTTGTCAAAAAAGACTTTTCATCTAGAGAAAATGGTCATTGTTCTATTTGGTTTTAAAATAGTTGATAAGTATATAGCTTTTACTACATTCCATTTTATGGATTCCTTAAAAAACAACCATCCCATAGGACAATCCAACGCCTTCTTGGAAAGTATATCTACTACAGTGTTGAATTTCATGTGTACATTCATAAATTTAATTCCGTCAAACTTATCTTTTAGGCTCCTGATTTGATCTTTCTAGGTGTTTAAATATAACAGGTTTAGATTTGATTTTCCATTAATCCAATCAATGGTCACCTTGGAATCTCCATCTACCATCATCTTTCTTATGAATAATATAGAAGCAAAGTGTAATAGACCCCATAGCCCCATGATTTCTTCTTTCATATTGTTTCCTTTACCACCTGCAAAGTGTGCCCTGTAAAAGTGATCTGAATTGATTTTAAGAAAGATACCTACACCACAAAGATCATCAAAAACTGCACCATCAAAGAATCATATTGGATTATCATCAAAGAAGATTGGATTAAGTATATAATCATTTATTTCAACTTCACTTGTCACATTGAGTTCATTAATTGAGAGAAGGATTTTTGTGACTATTCTGGAATCCTGCATGTGCCAATTTTCAAATAATATTTTATTCTTGTACTTCCAGATGCCCCAAATTACCATAAAGGGAATATGTCTCATCTTTGGATATTGAGTGAACCATTGAAACATATTATCTTATAAAGAGGAGCAGCTCCAAGCTTCTGGCATTTTGAGATAACTTAAGATTTCTTTCTAGATGGATTGTGTAGTTTCACAATGTATAAAGATATGAGAAGTTGTCTCTTCATCATTGATACAAAGACTGCAAACTAAAGGTCCAATGTCACCCCTTTTCCTATAATTTGCACTAGTAAGAATACATTCCTTCAAGAAAAGCCACATTAAACAAATAATATTACTTGGAATATTTACTTTCCAAATTGACTTAAACCACCATCTATTTCCATCCATGAGGTTAATGAAATAAATGGATTGATATGCTAAATTAGCAGATACAGAACCCATAGACCTATTCCAGGACCAAACTATCTTATCCTTTGAATTATTAAAAGAGATTCCACTGCTTTTCAATACTAAAAGGAAGTTGCTCCATTCTGTAGCCAAGTCCCATGAAAGACCAAGGTGATTAGACTCAAGCCATCTTTGATTAGTACCAGCATCTACTGGTAAGGCCACATGTGCTAATGTGAAGATATGCAAGTTGTTGAGGTGTTGTATTAAGGGCCTTGAGAGTTTGTACGATGCATTATCTCCTATGAAAGGGTCCATCCCAAGAATGACTTGTTTACCACACCCTATCAGCTAAGCCAACCATCACTTTATAATATGCATAGAAGCCATATAAATTTTCCAGATAATAGAGGCAACCAGGAACTTACAGTCGTCTTTGTGTATCCAAGAAGTCAGATCAATTCATTTTAGGTATTTTTTTTAAGGATCACACTCCAAAAACCTTTTCCAAATAGACCTCTCCAGCAGGATTTGGTAGCCAAAGATTGGGCAAACCAAAATATATTTTGTATACCCCATCCACCACTTTCCTTTGGTCTAGCGATGTTCTTCCATTTGGTTAAGTGAAAGCATGTATTTTTTCTAGTTGCTTTCCATATGAAATTAGTAATGAGTTATTGAATCTTGTGTAGTATAGTAGAAGGAATCTTGACTAAACTAAGCTTGTACACTGGGAGGCTTTGAAGCACTAATTTTTCTAAAACAAGTCTGCCTCCTAATGAGAACCAACGGAAGGACCAGTTACTAATTCTCTTCTCAACCTTTTGTACCATCCAATTTCAATCTACCACCCTGTAGCTATTAGGTTTTAAATAAAAAAATAGATATGGCATACCTTTATCAATGTTGATAAACTGTATATTGAATGTTGCCTGTATATTTTGTTCCATACTGGGATCTACATTTTGTGCAAGAAAGAACGATTTTTGGCAGTTAACATCCATACCAGAGGCAAGAAAAAAACTTGTTGAGATAGTTTGGAACTCCATCCAATCTTCAAATTTACCAATACCTAAAATTAGAACATTGTTGACAAATAGTAGATGTGAGATTATAGTCTCAGTAGCAACTTTGAGTCCATTAAAAGACCCTTATTTCACAACCTTCTTCAATAATCTGCTTAAACACTCTACAACCAATAGGAATAACAGGGGGGGGGAGAGGGAAGCCCTAACGTAGCCCTCGATAACTCTTAAAGAACCCAATAGGGGATCCATTTATTAAAAATTCCATGTTAACAGAAGTTACACAAGCCATAATCCATTGGGTAACCTCCCATTTTAACCCGATCTGGATTAATAACATTCGTAGAAATTTCCATCTCACCTTATCATATGCTTTCTTTAAGTCCAACTTTAGAATAATTGAGCTTAACTTCTTAGATTTAGCAGTGTGCAAACACTCTTGTGCTCTCCCCACAACATCAAAGATTAAGCGATCTTTAAGGAAACCAAATTGTTCAAAGGAAATACATGATGCCAATTTATCTTTCATCTTTGTGGCAATGATTTTAGATATGACTTTATATACAGAGGAAAATTGGTCTAAAATCATGAAAGGAGTATGGTTTTCTTACCTTGGGTATAAGGGAAAATAAAGTAGCATTGAGTGCACCCGGTATAAAGCATGTACATCTGGATTCCTCAACAGCCTTATGAAGATCCTCCCCCAATATATCAAAAAAATCATAAAAGAGTTCCCGAGTCCACCCATCCGAGCCTGGGATTTTATCTTTTGGCATTGTGCTAACAATTTCCTTTACTTCTTCTAAAGCGATAGATTCGCCAATCTCATCACTTTTTGAAACATTAAAAAACTTGGGCACATTCTTGAGTACTTTGATTTGATTAAGAATCCTCTACCTCTATCGCACTGAATTGTTCTTTGTAATGTTTATATGTAATCTCTTTAATATCATTATATGTTGTTTTGTGGCATCCTGCATCATCAAGTATATCTCATATAGTATTTTGTGATCTTCTTTGAGAGGAAAATTTATGAAAAAATTTAGTGTTCTTATCTCCCTTATCAATCCATATTGCCCAACTTCTGAGCCTCCAAGTGTATTCTTCTATAGATAGTAACTTATCCTTCCTTTGTTTTAGTGTCCTTAGTAAATCCAGGTCTTCTTGTACAAACACATGTGAAAGGCAATTCTCAAAAATCTCTGACATTTTTTCCTCAACAAGATGGAGTTATGAGTGTATTTGATTTTTTTATTCCTCTTCTAGAGTACCACAACTTTCTTTAAGTTCCTCAATTTTTCACACAACACTTGGATAGAAGAAGTATCTGACCATTTATTCGTAGATTTCCATGTATTCATAATAAGAGAGGAAAACCCTGGATCAAAGATCCAGGAGTTGTTGAATTTAAAGGGAGGAGAAACTTTATGGGTGGACTTCTCCAATTGTAAGCAAATCGGGTTGTGATCCGAAATGGTAGAATTAATGATCCAAGATTTGATTTTTCTATGACTACCAAGTAGGGTTTCATCAAGAAGAAACCGATCCAATCTTTTTGAGATACCAATTGTTCCTTCTCTACCATTCCTCCAAGTAGGATCCAGTTTAGTCGGCTGGATATCCACTAAACCAGAAGTTAGAATAATACTTGAAAACTAATTTGCAAGAGGGTCACTTCTAGCCAAATCCCCCCACACCTCCCAGGCAGAAAGGGTGAAATTAAGGTCACCTCCCACTATAATGCTCTCTTCACTTAGTAATCCAGAATCAATAATGGGTCGCCAAAAAAACTCCCTATCTTTATAAGGTGCATAACAGTTGAGCATTTTAATCTTTTACACAGACTCTTTGGATCTGCCCTCCAGATATATACCTGCGGAAGTGCCAAAAGAACATAACTCAACATAAGCTAGGTTCCACCCACTCAATAAGACACACGAGCATCCACAAGGATCCAGTGCAACTATATTCCACAATGGAAGACATTGAAGAAATAGTCTTTTAACTTTTTCACCATCCACTAAAGTTTCTTGCAGGAACACAATGTCTGGATTAATCTGTTTCAGTAGCAATTTGAGGGAAGAAATTTTTAAGGGTACCCCAAACCCACGGTGATTGAAAGACAAAATAATCATAAGGGAATGTCGATAGTCGGCTTGCTTGCTCTAAGGGTCGAGAGGGGTACCCTATCTGGAATAGGTTTCAAGGAGTGAGGGAGGATATGATCTAGTGAACAGTCAGGATCTAGAATAACAGGGGACAACACTCTGAAATGTGCCAAACCACCTTCAGTGGCCCCGGGGGATTTCTTAGGGTTGCAGGGTTTGTCCTTTTCCCGATGGTCACATTAGAGAGGTCTGATGTGGGGGGAGGCTTAGTAGATAAGTTGGAGATGGAAAGTAGCGAGGGTGATAATGTCACTACGGCCTTGGAAATAAGGTTTAGTGAGTCATTTAACAGACACACCATGGGACATCTATCACCTTCCGAAGAAAGAGCGAGACAATCTAAGTATAAACAAACACCACCAATGGGGACCTCTGAGACTTCTGTAACTTTAGGAAGAGGAAGAGAGCTAGAAAAATCACCTAAAAACAATCCCATCCCTTTTGTATTTAACTTCTTAGTCCTCAAAATTCTGGTCGGGATCTCATCAGTCGAAACAGAAACAGTGGGAGGGAGAAGTTGTGTATCCCCAGGAGAGCACAACGGGTGTTTTACACATTCTAAATCCATACATTTCAGACCAGGACGATCACCCGAATCTTCAAACTTTTTCATAAGTAGATCCCAAAAGTCTCTGAAGATTTCTAGCACCCAACTTTCATTGTTTTTTAAATAAACAAGCTCATCGGGGGAGAGTTTATTAAAGAAGGAATGAAAGAAGAAATGCATCGTACCTAACAAGGATCCATTGTAAAAAGGCCCAGAACCATAAACATCAACTTGGTCTAATGTTGTCAAAGGTTGTCCAGTGTCAATTCTGCGCTCCTTGGAATCTGGACACATTTCTTTAAGGTGACATGTTTGCCAACAGGAATGGCAACGGAAAGGTTCCCTCCAGAAATCAACAAATTGTCATATGTGTGTATCCCCAATGGTGATGTCAATAACATATGGTAAACCTCTGTCTAGGTCCAATTCAACCAACACCCAAGCGAGCCTTTTATTACTCCAGTGGAGCGAATGTTCGTCAAAGAAAATAAAATTTCCAACCGATTTAGCAATTGCTTTGAAGATTCTTACAGACCATAACTCGATAGGAAAGTCGGGAAGCAACATCCAGAAACATCTTTTCGAGAATCTTTCCATGAGAGGGTTGAAGCCAGGAAACCGTATTTTTAACATTAAAATACTTCTACCAATAATCCAAGGAGAACCCAAAATTCACAGAAGATCGCTCTCGAATAGAAAATGAAAGACCATCAAGTGGTGAGATAGTAGGCTAAATATGAGACAGTAACCTACAAGAGGCTTCCAGAAGCCTAAGATCCATTATGTCAGTTGAATCTTGTTCATCCTGGTACTAAAAAATTTACGTACTACCGCTTTCTCTCATAAACTAACAACCATGTCCATAACAATATCCTTGCCAAGAACACAACTAGGTTTAGACTCTCGAACTTTCTAGATATTTTGTTTGCGGTTCAAACGAGCAGAGAAACCAATAGCCCTGTTACGACCAACACCACCTACATGCAGTGGAGAGCTCTGCACAGGTAAGTTCGGCGAAATAACTTTAGAACGGGGTTTAGATGCGGAAATGAAAGGAACGTGTGTGCAGCCTTCTTGAGAGAGGCCTTCCATGTGTCGACCCTTATCTAAGTGCGTGTTTATCACGTGACAGGAATTAGGTGTGTTGCCTCGACCGTCCACGGGGGGCACCTGTCTGTAGTCTCTGTAGACTAAACTGAATGCAGGGAAGTTGTCGTCGGATCAACTAACACTTGATGTAGGCAGTCGTACATCATCCTATAAGTTTCATCCGCCAAAAAAATACTTTCACTGGCCCACAACTCATCCTCATCTACCCAAGTGAGATCTACTAGAGTTGTCATCTTGTCACGAAACCAATAGGCTCTCCATGTTGGCGGACATAGCTGTGGAACCTAACACCTCGCTAAACTGTGAACCCTACTAGTCCAAATTCCTTTTATTTATATAATAGATTTTATTAATTTTAAAGAAGAGTGAACAACCCTCATTGCCATTATTAAAATAAAATAATCGTCTTTGTCCTTTAAAATGAAAATAATAAATTACTTACCTTTAAATAACTAACTGAGGTCACAAGTTCAAATCCACATGGGGGTATGGTATGTATACCTCCGTAGATTTACCAGTCAAATCGTTGGGTGGAGGGGATCCCTTGTCCCACAAACAAGGGGGTCTCATACACCAATTTGGGGTGGCTTGGCCCTGACCTTAAAAATAGATTATTATTATTATTATATTATTATATCAAAACCTTACACTAAATTTCTAAGAGTCCAACTATTTAAAATACCATTTTGTGGTTCAACAATATAAAATACTATTTTATGAAATATCAACAATATTATCCTTTTATGAGGTTAAAGATCGAATGCAAATGGGTAGGGTATATACACTTCCATAAACTTCAACATCAATTTGATGAGCAAAAGAGATCCCTTATGCGACAAACAAAAAGATCTCATATAAATATTTGATATAATTTGATATCTAAATTGACCATAATTTTAAAATTAAATTATTATTATTTAATAAAAATCAATATATTATCTATTTATCTATAATCCTTCCCACCGCCATTTCCATAATCTAGAAACCTTTAGACTTCCCAGACCAGCAAAGGGATTATAAACTCCATTTATTATTTTATGAAAAAAAAAAAATATATATATATATATATATATATATAACCATCAAAAGTAATGTAATGGCTAGTAGCTATCCACATATCAAACAAAAACATACTTATCCAAAAAGATTGGAGTCTCATCTACAGATAGTAGCTAACCAAAAAGAATGGCGTCTCAGCTCCTTATCTGTAGTGTAAAACCACATTGGCTGCAGGTCACATTATTGAACTATCTTTCATTCCCAACGTTTCCGTGCTTGTGCCATTCATCTTTCTTGCTTCATACGTTTTCGTTCCTGTATCAGGATTCCTTACTCGTTCAATGTGTCGGAATGACGTGGTGAAAGGTGATATGCAAATCCTATAAAAGCCATGCCGGGAGACTGCCATGTCTGGAACGTATGCATGGCTTTTCTTTCCTCACTAGAAGCATCACAATTTCTTTTTCAAAAACTGTTAGGTGAAAGTCTGATGTACATGATGACGTTAAATATGCTTTGCTTCAGGACTGTCCTGCCATTATTATTGGACTTGCTCGGATCAGGTAACCACCAGAATCTCTGCATCGACCTTGTTATTCTATAGAAAAACGGATCTAATAACAACTCTTTGTATAAATGCATTTACAGGAAGAGCACTGGTAATGCCTGAGATGAGAGAAGCCATATCCCATATCAATGGTGGTGGTGGTGTTGCTGCTATAATTTCGCCCAGGGCTGTGAAAGCTGTCGGGACCAAAATCAAGTGCTTTTAATGGGAAGAAATCTATCGGGAAACTGCCCGGCCTTGCAATATTTTCTGCTCGTTTGCAGTGCTGAAGAATAAGTAGGGTTTAAATGAAACTCAGTATTAGCTTTAAAGAATGTGATAATTACAACCCTGAATGAATTCTGGCCTCATGGCAGGGGATGGCTCTTCCCAGCTAAAGGTGTCATCACAGTGATCGACTCGAAAGCCCTCATTATTGAATAGAGATTGTTATTTCCACAGAACAGGTCACCAGTAGTCAACCTAAAGGGACACATCTGACCGGCAAGGAAGGAGCGGGCCTAACCCCGCGACCGTTGACTTTCTTTCACATTCATTGAATGGACGAAATCTACAATCCAGATAATGACAAAATAAGAAACGAAGCACACAATACAGAAAGAGAGATCGAGAATGGAATGTGCGGAGCTCAATTGTATTAGTTGATAGTCTAAAGATACAGAGGAAAACAAAACAAGAAGATCAAGAAGTCAGAAGCAAATCTTAACGATTGGTACAACTATCCAGACTATCAGTTGGTAGTGTATGGTCATATGTTGTTGAGGTTATAACTAACACTTCCTCTTAAACTCAACAGTTACAAACATCAGCACTGATAATGCCTAAGTGTTGTCTTTGAAAATCAAAAATGTTTTTTTCTCAATGACTTCGTAAAGATGTCTGCGAGCTGGTCTCGTGAGCCACAAAATTGAAGTGCGATTTCACCATTATTGACTAGCTTGCGTATGAAGTGAAAGCGAGTGTCAATATGCTTGCTTTTCTTATGAAAAACATAGTTTTTGAATAAAGCAATTGCTGAAGTATTGTCATAGAAGATAGGAGTTGGCTCATTTTTTGTATCTGACATGTCATTCAATAGTCTTCGCAGCCACATAGTTTGACAAGAAACTGAGGTAGCAGCGACATACTCTGCCTCTGCTAAAGATATTGAGACAATGAGTTGCTTCTTTGATGCCCAAGAAATCAGATTCGTTCCCATACTTTTTGCAGTAATAGCATTGTATGCTTGCTTTATCATTGGATCTCCTCACTCTGCCTCTTTGAGGCTGGAAATTCTGAGGTTAATTTTGATGTGTGTGACCTTCACCTGAGTGATGGTTTCTTGGACTTCTCCCTCTTCCTCTTTGAATTCTGCCTCTGTGACTTCTGCCTCTACCTCTTCTTCTCCCTCTGCTGAAAGAGAATCGAGTCTTGAAGCCATTGGCTATTGACTCATATTCTATATGCAGTCTAGTCTCATGTGACAACAGAGAACCCATGAGTTCATCTGTTGAAAAAATTGACAAATCTTTGGATTCAAGGATGGTTGTAACAACCATTTCAAATTTATTTGGAAGACTTCTGAGGATTTTCTCAACTATCCTCTGATCAGGGATGGCTTCACCAGTCAACCTGATCTGATTTACAATTCCCATGAATATGGTCTTAAAATGATCAATATTTCCAGACTCTGTCATTCTTAAAGTCTCAAAATGTGTCCTCAAGGTCTGCAACTTGACAATTTTGATATTGTCATTTCCCTGGTAGGTTGTACTTAGAATGTCCCAGGCCTGTTTTGAGGTAACAACACCTGTATTTTTTTAGAAAATAAGTCATCCATTGAGTTTTGAATCTAGAATTTGGCCTTATTCTCTATTTTCCTTTGTTCTTCCAGAGCATCTGTTTCTTGATTGTTCATGGCAACTAGATCTGTTGGATCTGGTTCCACATAGCCAAGATCCACTAGATCCCAACAATCATGTGCTTGAAAGAAGGATCTCATTCTAAGAGACCAAAATTCATAGTTCTTTCCAAGAAGAATTGGCCCTTGCGTTGGTCCTAGATTGTTAGAGGTGACCATTTTGTAAAAAAAAATTACAACAAAAAACAAATTGTTAGTATTGTTCGTGTTTTTTCTCAAGGATGAAAAATACCTTTGATATATGCACGCAGATAGGTCCTCTTCTTGTTTCCTGCGCTTAAAACCAGGTTCTCGAAATTCTCTAAGTGACTTTGGGCCGAAAAACACAGGCCAAACCACTTCTTTAATCTAGCTAGATTTGACTATCTGAGCACGAGATCTACAGAGTCAGAACTTCGAGCTCTATTCTTTATCAATTGTAGTCCCTCTTAATTGTGAAAACTAGGCACTCCAATTTTTTCTTTTTAATGAAAATTTTTCAACGTTAACCCCTCATATGACCAAGGGATAAGAACCAGGCACTCCAGGGCTTCGGGCGTTCTAAAACCTCAGATCTGTTGAATGGGAGAACTGGAGAATAGGCGAATAGATCAATGATCCTCATTGATTTGAGATCAACAATTCAGATTTCTCTTATTCGGACTTCAACGATTTTTGTTGACCACAATAACACACACAACACTCGCGAAGTGTCGATCGTCGAAGAGGGGAAGATCAGACGACTCCTATTCCTCCACTAGATCAACAACTTCGACGATTTTTTTCACAATACCTTTTCACAAATCTGCCAAATCGTTGAAGTATTAAATCAACGGTCCTCGAGCTCCGATGGATGGACGGTTAGATTTCTTCTGTTCAGGCTTCGACGATTTCTTTTGGTTGTCCGCACAACATGACTCTTTGAATCCACCGACGTTGAAATGTCAAAATGACAATAAATATTAACGGCCCACAACGCTCAGCCAACCGATGATCGAGATTCTTTTTGGGACTTCGAGGGTTTTCTCCCTGTCTTCAACAACACAAATTCAGCGAAGTGTCAAATCTTCAAACTATGGGATCTGTCACCACCCGTCCTCCTCCAATGGACGGCGGGGATGGACTCTGGCCTTCGGGAGTTCTCGTCTCTGCTTCATAGTTCTCAGATCATCGAACTACCAGATGGCTTCCATGTGTCCATCATAATCAATGACCCGGATTGACTCTGGCTCTTCGGAGCTTCGGGAGTTCGAGAGTTCTTTCGGAGTGTTGGTTCTCCGGACCTCTGAATCTAGTGCCAAACGTCCACTTAAATCAACAGTCCTGATCCTCTCCGAGACTTCGGGGCTTCGAGCCTTTTCAATGCACACTGCCAGCTATCCTCTAGAGTGTCAAATTAGTGAACTCGCAGAGTGTGGGATCGTCTGACACGTGTTTCCTGGATCCAACTATCCAGAGTTGCTTCATCTCTCCAGGACTTTGGGGACCTAGATACCTTCTCGACCACAGTCCTCCGGAGTGCTATTCTACCGGACTGTAGGATCTACTGACACGCATCCTCTTCCTGGATCGACGGACAAGATTCATTCCGGTCTTTTGAACTTCAGGAGATTCGACTCCTCTACAGCCCTTGCACAAGATTCATCGATCTTTTCTCCACTAGCGATCTTCTTTAACGAGATCTAGCAATGATGACTTAATCTTGCTTGATCTAACGGTTGTTGTCGCTTGTACTCAGATCTAACGACTGAGATTTGTTCGACTCCTCTGCGTGCTCCTCGTCCTAGTTGGGCTTGATCTAACGGCCCAGATCTTTTCCCACGACCGATCTAACAGTTTTTGTAGCTTCTCCTCTGCTACTTTTGCATCTTCCTCCTGAAGAAGGAATTCCACATATTCTTAAACGCTTCGTCTTGAATCTTCTTCTGCAAGTGTGCCTCCTCACACTGAAATGTCTCCAGCGCTCCTTTAGCAGAATGTAGACTGTTCTCCAGGCTCTGTGAAGAGTTTTACCTCCTAGGCTCTGATACCATGACAAAATAAGAAACAAAGAAAACAATACAAAAAGAGAGATCGAGAATGGAAAGTGTGGAGTGCAATTGTATTAGTTGGTAGTCTAAAGCTATAAAGGGAAAACAAAACAAGAAGATCAAGAAGTCAGAAGCAAGTCCTAACGACTGGTACTGTTGTCGAGAACAACCCTAACTTAACTTTTGCCCTTAACTTAACTTAATCTGTTGAGGTTATAACTAATAGATAAGGATTGGTGTTAATAACCCTAACTTAACTTTTGCCCCTAACTATCCAAACTTAACTCAATTGCATTCCATCCATCCAATGAATATGGAGCAAAGGTAACTTTAGTTTGAGAGTTGGTGAGGAGTAATCCAAATTATACCAATACAATAGCATACCTCTAAAACTGGGGAATATAGGGGCTAGACATGTACTAATTTTAGGCGTTGTCTAATTATTCTAAGTTTTGGTTATTTTTGTCCAAATCCAACTACATAAATCTGCACGAAATCATAATTTATGGTTATTTAACTTACATATATGAATGTAGAAATAAATTCAGCTTGCTGAAAAACTCATAAAACACTATAATTATATAGAATTAACCACTCAAACTTTTACCAGATATTGATATTAATAGGTGAATTTAAACTCCCACCTCCTGAACTCTTGAGGACCTTTAGAAACTAGTTGAATTATAAATGGAACCTAGATATGTACTCGGATACTAACATAACTTCAAAAGTGGCGAGAAGATAACATATTTTCGAAATGGGCTAATAGATGAGCAATTTTCCCTATCGCTAATGAGGTATGCTCGCTCTCTGTGCTAGTTGAATTATAAATGGAACCTAGATATGCACTCGGATACTAACATAACTTCAAAAGTGGCGAGAAGATAACATATTTTCGAAATGGGCTAATAGATGAGCAATTTTCCCTATCGCTAATGAGGTATGCTCGCTCTCTGTGCAGGTTGGTTCTCTGGGCAGATCTGTTCACCTGTTTTGATATATATACAATTTATTTAGGTCTCTTGGATCTCCTCTTCGTTTGAACATCGATCCTCGGGACAAAATATCAACTTATTATCCACTACCTTTATGTTGGTGTTTGTATAGATCAAGTTTCATCTTTTACAAGGTTGATCTCGTCTCTTGATATATGGTGTTTGTACTTTTAAGTTTTCCATTCAACACTTTTGTTTATACAATCTAAAGCTTTCATCAGTATTTTAGTCGTTTTTTTAGTTGCAGGATAAATTCTTTATTTGTGTATCATGTAGATGTAAAAGTACAACACACCATAGGCTCAAAAGAGGTTAGGCTGGAGCATGGACCTGCGACTGGGGCATGCTCACATTCATAACCGAATCATCCTACGAGATTGGGAGAGTGTGGTTGTCGAAAATAGTGGCCAAAAATACCTGCTAGTATGGCATGAAGAACATCCCTGTGAGATGCCCAGGATGGAAGCAGGACTATGTCCTCAAATCCACTTTATTGGTTCATGAGAAGAATGGCACATGCATTTTGTTCCCGGAAAAAGTAATCAGGGCTGGGTTTCGTGATTACTTTCCAACTTTTGGTACCTTTCTCTTACAGGGGAGCTACCCCTACTATAACTGCACTTGTTTTGGCTGTTGCCTCGGCTCGTAATCCTGCATTCTCTGAAGATTTAAACAATTGCCTGCCTTTGCAGATGTATACTTTCAACGTTATATGATGTGAGAATGTTACAGTTTTATAGTTGTTTGAAGGAGAATATTTGATAGTTTTATGAGTGTGTTCATGCGTAATCTCTTCATGCCTGATATCCATAATGTCAGGGATCAATAAGGGTTGGAGAAGATTTAAGGAAAGTATGGAAAAATGCTTCCTTAAACCAAAGTGTATTTAATGAAAGTATGGAAAAATGCTTCCTTAAACAGAAGTGTTGAAGCATCGACAGAGAGAGTAGAATGTCATGTTATATTGTATTTTATGGTTAATGCTGCGCTGAGCATGACTTAACTGTCATAAGTATTACATAAGAACAAAAGTCTCTGCATACCTTCATTGATGAATCATTTTTAAAGTACATACAGGAGTGTTTTCATTTACAACGGGATTTTCATCTGGGTAGTTATGATGCAGGAGCAACCTGGCCTCAATGGCATTTCTGCACAACCAAAAAAACTGTTTCGGTTTTCATAATTATATTGAAAATTGGTTTTCATAATTATAATGAAAATCAATCCAGGAGGATGATAGCATTAGGAGTTTTATGTTCAAAGGCGAGGAACTTTAGGAATGTTTGATTACCAACCAATCTTGTGGGAGCAAAGGTTGGTTTATTGAGTATATTTTTAAAAAAATTCAAGATCTTTGGATTCGGAGACATGCCTATGGGGTTTCATTTTTGGGTTGACTTTTTGGAGTTTTTATGGACATACCTTACCCCCTCTGGATTTGAACTTGCGACTTCTTAGGAGGAAACACATGTTCTTAACCATTAGGCCCACTCGGGCTGTGAAAATGTCAGGACCAAAATCACATGTTTTTAATGGGAAGAAATCGAGATTTATAGGAAAGTTGCCTGACTTTACAATATTTGTTTCTCGTGTGCATTGCGAAAGAATAAGTAGGGTTTAAATGAAACTCAATATTATCTTTAAAGAATGTGATATTACAACCTTGAATGAATTTTGGCCTCATTGCAAGGGATGGCTCTTCCCAGCTAAAGGTGTCATCACAGTGATCGACTCGAAAGCCCTCATTATTGAATAGAGATTGTTATTTCCATGGAACAGGTCACCAGTAGTCAACCTAAAGGGACACATAAGGGACACATCCGACCGGCAAGGAAGCAACAGGCCTAACTCTGCAATCGTTGACTTTCTTTCATGTTCATTGAATGGACGAAATCTACAATCCAAATAATGAAAAAATAAGAAAAGAAGCATACAATACAAAAAGAGAGATCGAGAATGGAAAGTGTGGAGCGTAATTGTATTAGTTGATAGTCTAAAGCTATAAAGGGAAAACAAAACAAGAAAATCAATAAGTCAGAAGCAAATCCTAACAACTGGTACAACTGTCTAGAATAGCTAGCAGTGTACAGTCATACATTGTTGAGGTTATAAATAACACTCCCTTTTAAACTCAACAATTACAAACATCAACATTGATAACGCCTAAGTGTTGTCTCTGAAAATAAAAAATGGTTTTTCCCAATGGCTTTGTTAAGATGCATGTGAGCTAGTCTCGTGAGCCACAAAATTGAAGTGTCATTTCACCATTATTGACTAGCTCGCATATGAATTGAAAGGGAGTGTCAATATCCTTGTTTTTCTTATGAAAAACATGGTTTTCAGATAAAGCGATTGCTAAAGTATTGTCACAGAAGATAGGAGTTGGCTCATTTTTTGTATGTGACATGTCATTCAATAGTCTTCACAACCACATAGATTGACAGGAAGCTAAGGTAGCAATGACATACTCTGCCTCTGCAGAAGATATTGAGACAATGGGATGCTTCTTTGATGCCCAAGAAATCAGATTCGAGCCCATACTTTTTGCAGTAATATCATTGTATGCTCGTTTTTTCATTGGATCTCCTCCCTCTGCCTCTTTGAGGCTGGAAATTCTGAGGTTGATTTTGATGTGTGTGACCTTCACCTGAGTGATGGTTTCTTGGACTTCTCCATCTCCCTCTGTGACTTCTGCCTCTACCTCTTCCTCTCCCTCTGTTGAAAAAGAATTGAGTCTTGAAGGCATTGGTTATTGACTCATCTTCTATATGCAATCTGGTCTCATGTGACAACAGAGAACCCATGAGTTCATTTGTTGAAAAAAATGACAAATCTTTGGATTCAAGGATGGTTGTAACAACTATTTCAAATTTCTTTGGAAGACTTATGAGGACTTTCTCAACTATCTTTTGATCAGGGATGGCTTCACTAGTCAACCTGATCTCATTTACAATACCCATGACTCTGGTCATAAATTGATCAATATTTTCAGACTCTATCATTCTTAAAGTCTCAAAATGTGTCCTCAAGGTCTACAGCTGGACAATTTTGACCTTGTGATTTCCCTGGTAGGTTGTACTTAGAATGTCCCAGGCCTGTTTTGAGGTAACAATACCTGTAATTTTTTAGAAAATCGAGTCATCCACAGAGTTTTGAATCTAGAATTTGGTCTTATTCTCTCTTTTCCTCTATTCTGCCAGAGTAGCTCTTTCTTGATTGTTCATGGCAACTAGATCTACTGAATCTGGATCCACATAGCCAAGATCCATTGGATCTTAGCAATCATGTGTTCGTAAGAAGGATCTCGTTCTTAGAGACCAAAATTCATAGTTCTTTCCAAGAAGAATTGGCCCTTGTGTTGGTCCTAGATTGTTAGAGGTGACCATTTTGTAAAAAAAAATTAGAACAGAAAACAAATTGTTAGTATTGTTCATGCTTTTTCTCAAGGATGAAAAATACCTTTGATATATGCGTGCAGGCAGGTCCTCTTCATGTTTCCTGTGCGTAAAACTAGGTCCTCGAAATCCTTTGAGTGACTTTGGGTCGAAAAACGCAGGCCAGACCACTTCTTTAGTTTTGATGTGGCTGGATTTGACTATCCGAGCACGAGATCTACAGAGTCAGAACTCCGAGCTCTATTCTTTATCAACTGTAGCAACATAGTTACCAACTTAACGAGAACTCTACAGAGTTCTCGTTTTTGGGGGGGGTCAAGTTTTTGACCCCATTTTTAAAATGGTGTTACCGGTAGCACCCCTCTCCCTTTTTAGGTTGTTTTTTGATATTTTAAATTTTCTGATACATAAGGTTTCCACTTTTTTGTTTTTAAATGCTTGTTTTTTCATTTATTTTCAAATTGTTCAATTTTTTAATTTTTTAATTTTTTCTCAATAGTGTTTTTTCATCTATTTTCAAACTTTTCTATTTTTTTTAATAAGTGGTGTTTTTAATCATATTTCCATCCTCAATCCAATGTTAAAAATGTAGTACACCATTTAATTTTTTTAAATTAAAATTTTTCATGTAATTATGTGTCCTTAATTAAATTATGGTGGAAAATATCATTTTTAACACATTGTTTTACCTTCAGTTTTTTTGGATCAATTAAAAACTAAACAAAATAAGAAGACGACCAAAAAAAAAAAACATTTTAAAAACAAATTTATATTAAAAATACAATTTTAAAAACAAATACCATTTATATTAAAAATACCATTTTAAAAACAAATTTATATTAAAAAAAATCATAAAACATATAANTAACACATTGTTTTACCTTCAGTTTTTTTGGATCAATTAAAAACTAAACAAAATAAGAAGACGACAAAAAAAAACATTTTAAAAACAAATTTATATTAAAAATACCATTTTAAAAACAAATACCATTTATATTAAAAATACCATTTTAAAAACAAATTTATATTAAAAAAATCATAAAACATATAATTATATATGTTTTATATATTAAAACATGTTTTAATATATAAAACATATATTAAAAAACAATAATTAAAAAAAAAAAATTAAAAAAAAATAACTAAAAAAGCAAAATTAAATAAACATTAAAAAAATAAAAAATTTTTTATAAATATTTAAAAAAAATCATAAAACATATAATTATATATTATATATATTAAAACATATATAATATATGTTTTAATATATAAAACATATATAATTATATTATATGTTTTAATATATAAAACATATATAATTATATGTTTTATATATACATATATGAGTCTACTATGTGTGCACCTCCATTAAAAGGGGTACGAATGTACACCCTTCGAATATCC
>JZKD02S0102362.1:13172-24681 GCA_000966675.3 Picea glauca
GAGACCCTGAATGGCCCATACCATAGGTGGTCAAATTTACCATGTTTTGCTGCTTCTTCCTTTCTTGCATCCCACCTTAACACTAAATCACCTGGGAGAAAATCTTTGTCCTTTGATTTGCAGTCGAATAATGCCTTCATGTCATCTTGGTACTTATGCATCTTTTCATCTACTTCGACTCTATACTGTTGAATCTTGATTAGTTGATTTATCCTTCTGGTGACATGATTGGGTTCTTCATTTTGATCTTGCCATAACTTCATCACTGAGAGCACTAGTTTTATAGGTAGCACAACATCGGTCCCATATACCATCTGAAAAGGAGAAATGTCGATTGACCTTTTTGTGCTTATGCAATTCGCCCACAATGCGTATTTTAAGTGCACATGCCAAGACCTTTTATTTTCATCCAATACTTTCTTGATTCAATTTACCAGGCTCTTGTTATATGATTCAACCAATCCGTTTCCCTGGGGGTAATATGTTGTGGAATAGTTGAGAACGATGTTATACTTCTGACATAAACTGATCATAGCCATAGATTTAAAAGCTTGGGCGTTGTCAGTAACTATCTTTTGGGGGAAACTAAATCTTGACAAAATGTTGTCTTCTAAGAAATCGATTACCACCGAGTCTATTGCCCTTTTGGTTGGGATGGCTTCCACCCATTTAGTAAAATAATCTGTTGTGGTTAGGATCAACTTGTGTTGAGCATTGGAATGGGGATTAATATCGCCTATGAAGTCTAGACCCCATTGTTGAAACGGGGCTTCAGATTTGACTGGAACTAAGGGCAGTGTCGAGAGATTCTGTTTACCTACAAATAATTGACAAGGGTTGCAGGCATGCACTTTGGCATTAACATCTGAGAAAAGTTTTGGTCAGTAGTATCCAGCCCTCAGAATCTTGTAAGTTGTATCTCTCCAAGCGTGATGCCCCCCATAGATTCCCTCATGAAATTCGTCTATAACCCGCTGAGTTTCCGATTTGACTAAACAGACTAGCAAGAAACCGAGTGGATCTTTCCAATATAGATGACTTTCGGCGATACAATATTTAACTGCATGGAGTTTTAAAGTCTTGGATTTAGATGGTGATAGCTCATTTGGGCATTTTAGAGTTAGCAGGTATGACACTATGTCTCTGTACCAGCCTGACGATATGAACTTCTTTTCAATATTGTTTAGACCTGTTTCCTCATTCAACTCGTTTAGGTTCGTGTCTTCGTCACCTTCCTCCAGGCACTTGATATCTAGGGCTCTTAAATTTGACTCAGCTAAGAGTTTGGCCAGGCCTTGCCCTTTTATCAATTTGGTTGGTTTGACTTCCAGATCCAATTCTTGGATTTTGGCGAGCCATCACCCTATTTTTCCATCGTTGTCTGGCTGTACCAATATATCTTTCACAGAACTTGTAGGCACGTATGCAATTATCTTTGAGTGTAGTACATATGTTATGAATGCCTTTAATGCTTTTATCATGGCGTATGCTTGTTTTTATATTATATCATACTTCAGTTCTGTGTCTCTAAGGCTCTTGCTGAAAAAGGTGATCGGTTGTTTGAATCCTTCTTTGTTCTTTTGTAGGAGAACTGCGGCGATAGTGTGTTCGGAGGCAAATGAGAAGATAAGAAAATATTTTAGATAGTTGGGGCTTGCTAACACAGGTGCCTCGCTTATGAATTTATTAATATGCGCGAACGATGCTTTGGCCTCGGTTGTCCATTTTACTTCCCTATATTTCTTCAACATTCCTGTGATCAATTTTACAATCTCAGCGAAATTCGGGATAAACCTTCATAAAAAATTTATTCTTCCTAAGAAAGATTGAATCTCTTTTACATTTCTAGGAATATTTATAGTATCTATTGCTTCAATCCTCTTAGGATCAATCCTGATTCCATCCCTAGATACAATATGACCCAAAAGATTACCTTCCCGCATGGAAAAATGTGATTTCTTTGGGTTTAAAGATAGACCAAAGCTGCGACATTTTTTGAAAGTTTGTTTGAGATGCATCAAGTGTTCTTCGTCGGTTTTAGAGAAAACTGTCAAATCGTCAAGGTAAATGAATACGAACTTATCCCTTTCTCCTATGAAAGCGATGTCCATAGTGCACTGGAATGTGGCCCCTGCATTCATCAAACCAAAAGGCATTTTGTCATACATGAACGTACCCCATGGGGTGGTGAAAGCAATTTTTTCCCTGTCTTGTTCATTCATGGCGATTTGATTATAACCAGAGAACCCGTCGATCATAGACATTCGGTTTTCTCCAACTACCTTTTCTAGCACGTGGTCCATTTTGGGCAGCGGATAGTTGTCCTTGAGAGACGACTTATTTAAGTTTTGGAAATCCACACACAGTCTGATTTCCCCACTCTTTTTCCTGACCGGGACCAGGTTTTCTACCCAGTCTGAATATCTCAGAGGTACGATTATTTTCGAGTCTAAAATCTTCTTAACTTCTTTTTCGATCATAGGTAACAAAATGGGGTTCATCTATCTAATCTTTTGCTTAAATGGTTTGACCCCCGGCTTCAAAGGTATCTTGTGATCAATTACGAAAGTGTCATATGTTCTTAACTCATCATAAGACCAGGCGAAAACGTCCTTATACTGTCTGAGTAGGTATTTATACTTACTTTTTATTTCGAGAGGAAGGAACTTGGATATTTTTACTATATTGGATTCTGCTTCAGTTCCTACATCACAGTCCTCCACTTCTTCTGGTTGGCGTTGTAGAATGGATTTTACAGGTACATCATTCTGATAAAAAAGTCTTTCTAAAGGAATCAATCCTTTCGAAATCTGGTTGTTTTTAAGGACCAACATACGATGATTCACAATTTTTTCTCGGAAGGCTTTGGGATCTTCCCCTTCTTGCATGATCCATATCAGGTCATTTTGATTTTCTTGGTCTATGTGAGTTTCAGAGAATTCACCCACTGCTTCAAGAAATTTCCTGATTTGCTCGTCATCCTCAAAGACCTACCAATGCTGGATATTTTCTGGTATAGATGGTCTGTGTTTGATTTCTATGTGATACTTCAATTTGAAAGTTGTGGGAGGAGAGAAGGTTGAAGCTTCTTTAGCCAATGCATCAGCATGTAAATTCTCTGCGCGAGGGATGAAGTGGACATTTACAGACGAGAAAATGTTTTCCATGAGATCCCAGAAACAATTCCTGTATGATCTTAATTTGGGATGCTTGGCTTGGTACTGTCGGTTTATTTGTTTGACTATTAACTCTGCATCTCCATATACCTCTAAGTTATTTATTTTTATCTTTTTAGCAGCTTCCAATCCTAAGACCAACACTTCATACTCACATACGTTGTTAGTATAATCTATATCCCACTGCATTCGATAGGAAAATGGAACAACGAATTTACCTTTGGGAGCCACTAAAAGCACTCCTGCACCGACCCCTTCAGAAGATGAGGCACCGTCAAAACACATTTTCCAGACACCGGTACTACACAGATCCTCGGTCATGTAACTGGACTCTTCCTACTCTATATCATTTTCCTCCGGACAACCATCTAAACCATCATCAAAAGACAAGATACAATTTCCTAGATCTTGATCTGCAATGTAAATAGGGAAATTGTTTGGGTTTTAAGGATTGCTCACTGTATATGCTAATCTCGTTTCTCTGTACAACCGAGTAAATTGGCCGCCAAAAACAAGAATTGTGGCGAACATCATATCCAATTGAAGGGAACCCCCCAGCTTGGTTCCCCATGACCGAGACAATAGTAAGCCATACTTATGGGGAATATCTGCAATAACCACATCCATCAGGATACTCTTAACTGATACCAGTGTTAGGGTAACTACTAAGTCCTTAATCATTCCCATACACTTAACCCTTCTCGAGTCAAAAGAGTAAAGGTCTCCATAAGGCCTAGTGATCTGAAGACCCAATTTTTCCATGATAATATTAGGCATAACGTTATGGGAGGCTCCGGAGTCTAACATGCAATTATGTAGCAATTGATCATACACATTCAACATGATATAAAAGGGAGCAATGGTGTCTTTGGCCCCTTCAAAATGGGGACCAAAAGTGATGTTAGGTTTGTCATCTTCCAGGTTTAAAACATCAGACTGGATTTCTAGCTCAGAGACACCCATCACTTTGGTAATCTGCTTCCGATAAACGGGGTTTTTTGCTAATTCTACCAAAGGGATTGGTATCTTAATTTTATTTATCTCATTCTCAAAACTGAAAGCTCCGCTCACCTTGTCTGTTTCTTTGGTTGAGACTTCTGAATCCTTCCTTTCTGACTTATTCGTATGGACCACTTTATTACTCATGGTCTTGATTGAAGGCATAATTTTATTTACTGTTTCGGTTCCTTGTGCTTGGGTCTCAACTTTTTCCACCTCAGACTCTTGTGTGCTTACTACTTTCATTTTGTTGTTGGGTAATAAGTTCTCTTCCGAAGTAGGCTCATAAGTTTGACCTCTTTGGAGGATTTTCTTGGGTTGAGAAATTGAGATGGGCTTACTCTTAGATCTTAAGTTGTACTTAGGTTGGATTTCAACCATAATCATCTCAGTTTCTTGTTGAGATTCACAAAGGTCAGTATGATCACTTTCTTCACCCTTATTCGATGATTGTTGCGTGTTTAGATATTTTTCATAATATTCTCGAGTCAGATATGGTTGTATGCAGTCATCACCGAAGTTCGTGACATCATTATCCGAATCTCTGAAGTCTTGAAAATCGTTTGCTCCTATAAAATTTATGTTCTTTAAGGGAGATTGTATTTTTTGCTCTTCGTTTTTTAGTTGTCTTTGTTGGTTCGGGGGGTTGGGGTTCCTCTTGAAATCCTATTTGGGGAAAGAATCATCTTTGGCCTATTCGAGCTCCATTCTGGATATTTTATTAGACAGTTCTTTAATTACTCTGGCCATATCTTCTACCCTGTCATCTGTGGATCTATTAGACCCTGACGGACTAGCTTGTTCTTTAAAGAATTTAGTTTCTCGGTTTCCCGTTTCTACTTTACCTTTAAGCTTACCCAAAGCCATCATATTAGACTCTATTTCTACCGCATCGTCCTGCATTCGGTTTAGGGTGGCTCCCCTTATTTCTCTCAAAAGGAGTGCAAAATCCGGTTCGAAAGCTCCGACGAAAGTTACTTTGGCCGCAGGTTGGGATGGTTTAACCTCGGCTGGGATTTTGTTATATAGTTTGTTGAATCTTTGAATAAATTCCATGACTGTTTCTGAATTCGTTTTTCTCAAAGACCCAAATTCGGTCAAATAATATAGATGGTCTTTTCTCTCGCCCCATTGTCTGAGGAAAGCATCTTCCAAAGCGTCATAAGATAAGATAGATGTTGTAGGTAGGCTCCGAAACCAAGTTTGGACCTGGCCTTCAAAGGTTTGGACAAGGAGTCTCAAATATACATTCTCATGTTCGATACCTAGAATATCTGCAAATTGATCAAAGAAATTTATATGTTCGGCCGCGGTCAGATCCCCTTCCTCGGTGAATTTTGGTAAATTGTTTATGTAATTTTCAGGAAGGTCGTGTAGAGGGATGGGAAATACTAAGGGAGCATATCTGGCTACAACTTTCGCAAACACTCTAGGAGGGGGGGTAGGCCCTTGGCCTCCAACTCCTCCCAGAGGAGCTCCTCCCCATCCTCCTCAGATAAAACCTCCACCTCCTCCTATAAAACCTCCACCTCCTCCTATAAACCCTCCACCTCCTCCTCCGACGGATTCCATTGTTATTTGTGGGAAGTTGTAAAGGGGGTTTCGGAAAATTAAAAGTGAATCTTGATTTTCTTTGCAAAGAGGAAAATCTGACGGGGAAAGATAAGGAACACGAGGACTCGGTTCCTCGGATTTGCAAGAGATGAAATCAGGAAAACCGATGGGTGTGGAAACTGAATGTGTAACACACTCTTCAGAATTTGGTGAGGTTGGGAAATTTAACTGAAGGAAAGATGGTATGTCTACTGCCGACAAACTTTCAAGAGGGCCCTTTCCTTTGTGTACTAAGGGAATTGTCGGATGATCGGATGAATCTCACTCCTAACTTCGGTGCAATTTGATGTCAAAACTTTAGTATCAAAGAGAGGACTGAGTGAAGTTGAGGGTTCAGAAGGACTCTTAGTCTTCAGTTGTGGGGTTTTAAGTTTGGATACTGCAGCGGTTGGCTTAAGAGAGCCTCTCGCCTTTAGAATATTCTCGATATCGGTAACGGGCGTAATCTTCTTACCATCCGGGTTTTGTTTGGTATTCCTTTGACCAGATTCCAGTTTATTACCTATGGAGTTTCCAAATGAAGGATTGAAAAGCCTTAAAAAGGTGTGTACTCTTTGTTCACTATCAAAGGGTTACACTTTCAACGAAACACAAATGTTGTTTTCCCAGGGAAAAGGATTTCGTAACTTCGGTCCCTAGCAATGGCGCCAGAAATATGTTGTTCCAGAGTCTGTACTTAAGGATTAGAAGTATAGTGTCTAGGCATCCGAAAGTGGTTAAAGGGTGGAGAAGAGAGAAACATCAACCTTTGGCAAAGGAAACTAGGGAATATTTCTATGTTGGCATTGTCTAGCTTCCAACTGTTCTTGAATGGTTATATCATGTTCAATCGCTACGCATGAACATTCAAGTTCGAACTGAGTAGTAGTTGTTTTAAGAATAGCGTCGAAAAGGTTTAACGAAATGTGCATATGATTTGACAATCTGGGTTTGACATTGGGCTGTGTTGGCTTAGGGACAGTCATGGAGGAACAGTAAATTAAGAAAAAATTCAGGGAGAAATTAAGTGTTGTCTCAATTTGGTCGTATAAAAGAGAATTTACGGTTTCAGAAATAAAATGGGGTGCAAATCAAAGGCTCTTTCCCGTAACTAAGTTATATCTTAATAAAATGTATGAGGTGGGAGAAAAACATTTAGTTGTCTATGATGTAAGGCTCCTATCAAGGGAGAATCTCACGTATAAATAGGAGAGGAAAATTTTAAGGAAATAGCCCAATGTAGCATAAAATGTATATAGAATTCTAAAAGTGTTGACTGGTCTTACACCTACTGATAACCGGTACAGAGGAAAAACAACAAACAATTACAGAAAACCAAAATTTATTCGCTATAGTAGTGGTTGTACTAAATTATAACAAAGCATTCATCAGTTATGAATATGAAATGAAATGAAATATGAGAAACAAGAAAACAAACTCATAACATAGTCGTGACGGAATTGAGAATCTTCATATTTTCTTTGTATTAACTCTCAAAATGTAAAACTCTGTTACAATCGACAAAAAAAGGTCCAACACTTTTCTTTTCTTTCTGTGGTGTATTTATACAGTTTTACAAATAAGATAGAATCTCAATCATTACAAAATTTTGGTTATGATAGGGAGGAGAGTAATCGCTCCATTTCTTCTTCTTTGTCTTCACTTGGTGCCAGATGTTTGCCCTCGCACGTGCTCGGTACAGGTGACACATCTTTCAACCAGCTGGGATATCAGCCTCGATGGTTCTTCTTGATAGCTGGCTTCAAGAAAGTAACATTCTCGGGCTAACTATAACAACCTGTCTTCCGTCTGTCCATCTATGATGTCGATAGCACATAATTACGCGCTTGGTTTAATCATACATTTGTCTATTTGGAATATGTCTTCCATAATCATTTGGGAGATCTCAGTCGAATCTATTTCCTCTTTTTACTTTAGATCAAGAGAGATTTTTTCCATATTCATTTGCATCAACGCCTCGGCATTACCTCCACTATCAATGCCTAGCAGATCGCCATCTATAGAACTAAAGGCCTCTTCTAAGGAATTCGTTACCCTTTTGGCTTGCAGNGGTTTTTTGCTAATTCTACCAAAGGGATTGGTATCTTAATTTTATTTATCTCATTCTCAAAACTGAAAGCTCCGCTCACCTTGTCTGTTTCTTTGGTTGAGACTTCTGAATCCTTCCTTTCTGACTTATTCGTATGGACCACTTTATTACTCATGGTCTTGATTGAAGGCATAATTTTATTTACTGTTTCGGTTCCTTGTGCTTGGGTCTCAACTTTTTCCACCTCAGACTCTTGTGTGCTTACTACTTTCATTTTGTTGTTGGGTAATAAGTTCTCTTCCGAAGTAGGCTCATAAGTTTGACCTCTTTGGAGGATTTTCTTGGGTTGAGAAATTGAGATGGGCTTACTCTTAGATCTTAAGTTGTACTTAGGTTGGATTTCAACCATAATCATCTCAGTTTCTTGTTGAGATTCACAAAGGTCAGTATGATCACTTTCTTCACCCTTATTCGATGATTGTTGCATGTTTAGATATTTTTCATAATCTTCTCGAGTCAGATATGGTTGTATGCAGTCATCACCGAAGTTCGTGACGTCATTATCCGAATCTCCGAAGTCTTGAAAATCGTTCGCTCCTATAAAATTTATGTTCTTTAAGGGAGCTTGTATTTTTTGCTCTTCGTTTTTTAGTTGTCTTTGTTGGTTCGGGGGGTTGGGGTTCCTCTTGAAATCCTATTTGGGGAAAGAATCATCTTTGGCCTGTTCGAGCTCCATTCTGGATATTTTATTAGACAGTTCTTTAATTACTCTGGCCATATCTTCTACCCTGTCATCTGTGGATCTATTAGACCCTGACGGACTAGCTTGTTCTTTAAATAATTTAGTTTCTCGGTTTCCCGTTTCTACTTTACCTTTAATCTTACCCAAATCCATCATATTAGACTCTATTTCTACCGCATCGTCCTGCATTCGGTTTAGGGCGGCTCCCCTTATTTCTCTCAAAAGGAGTGCAAAATATGGTTCGAAAGCTCCGACGAAAGTTACTTTGGCCGCAGGTTGGGACGGTTTAACCTCGGCTGGGATTTTGTTATATAGTTTGTTGAATCTTTGAATAAATTCCATGACTGTTTCTGAATTCGTTTTTCTCAAAGACCCAAATTCTGTCAAATAATATAGATGGTCTTTTCTCTCACGCCATTGTCTGAGGAAAGCATCTTCCAAAGCGTCATAAGATAAGATAGATGTTGTAGGTAGGCTCCGAAACCAAGTTTGGACCTGGCCTTCAAATGTTTGGACAAGGAGTCTCAAATATACATTCTCATGTTCGATACCTAGAATATCTGCAAATTGATCAAAGAAATTTATATGTTCGGCCGCGGTCAGATCCCCTTCCTCGGTGAATTTTGGTAAATTGTTTATGTAATTTTCAGGAAGGTCGTGTAGAGGGATGGGAAATACTAAGGGAGCATATCTGGCTACAACTTTCGCAAACACTCTAGGAGGGGGGGTAGGCCCTTGGCCTCCAACTCCTCCCAGAGGAGCTCCTCCCCATCCTCCTCAGATAAAACCTCCACCTCCTCCTATAAAACCTCCACCTCCTCCTATAAACCCTCCACCTCCTCCTCCGACGGATTCCATTGTTATTTGTGGGAAGTTGTAAAGGGGGTTTCGGAAAATTAAAAGTGAATCTTGATTTTCTTTGCAAAGAGGAAAATCTGACGGGGAAAGATAAGGAACACGAGGACTCGGTTCCTCGGATTTGCAAGAGATGAAATCAGGAAAACCGATGGGTGTGGAAACTGAATGTGTAACACACTCTTCAGAATTTGGTGAGGTTGGGAAATTTAACTGAAGGAAAGATGGTATGTCTACTGCCGACAAACTTTCAAGAGGGCCCTTTCCTTTGTGTACTAAGGGAATTGTCGGATGATCGGATGAATCTCACTCCTAACTTCGGTGCAATTTGATGTCAAAACTTTAGTATCAAAGAGAGGACTGAGTGAAGTTGAGGGTTCAGAAGGACTCTTAGTCTTCAGTTGTGGGGTTTTAAGTTTGGATACTGCAGCGGTTGGCTTAAGAGAGCCTCTCGCCTTTAGAATATTCTCGATATCGGTAACGGGCGTAATCTTCTTACCATCCGGGTTTTGTTTGGTATTCCTTTGACCAGATTCCAGTTTATTACCTATGGAGTTTCCAAATGAAGGATTGAAAAGCCTTAAAAAGGTGTGTACTCTTTGTTCACTATCAAAGGGTTACACTTTCAACGAAACACAAATGTTGTTTTCCCAGGGAAAAGGATTTCGTAACTTCGGTCCCTAGCAATGGCGCCAGAAATATGTTGTTCCAGAGTCTGTACTTAAGGATTAGAAGTATAGTGTCTAGGCATCCGAAAGTGGTTAAAGGGTGGAGAAGAGAGAAACATCAACCTTTGGCAAAGGAAACTAGGGAATATTTCTATGTTGGCATTGTCTAGCT
The DNA here is from genome assembly GCA_000966675.3 of Picea glauca. Classification (NCBI taxonomy): domain Eukaryota; kingdom Viridiplantae; phylum Streptophyta; class Pinopsida; order Pinales; family Pinaceae; genus Picea; species Picea glauca. The sequence goes on from JZKD02S0102362.1 coordinate 23,428, forward strand.
TCCAACTGTTCTTGAATGGTTATATCATGTTCAATCGCTACGCATGAACATTCAAGTTCGAACTGAGTAGTAGTTGTTTTAAGAATAGCGTCGAAAAGGTTTAACGAAATGTGCATATGATTTGACAATCTGGGTTTGACATTGGGCTGTGTTGGCTTAGGGACAGTCATGGAGGAACAGTAAATTAAGAAAAAATTCAGGGAGAAATTAAGTGTTGTCTCAATTTGGTCGTATAAAAGAGAATTTACGGTTTCAGAAATAAAATGGGGTGCAAATCAAAGGCTCTTTCCCGTAACTAAGTTATATCTTAATAAAATGTATGAGGTGGGAGAAAAACATTTAGTTGTCTATGATGTAAGGCTCCTATCAAGGGAGAATCTCACGTATAAATAGGAGAGGAAAATTTTAAGGAAATAGCCCAATGTAGCATAAAATGTATATAGAATTCTAAAAGTGTTGACTGGTCTTACACCTACTGATAACCGGTACAGAGGAAAAACAACAAACAATTACAGAAAACCAAAATTTATTCGCTATAGTAGTGGTTGTACTAAATTATAACAAAGCATTCATCAGTTATGAATATGAAATGAAATGAAATATGAGAAACAAGAAAACAAACTCATAACATAGTCGTGACGGAATTGAGAATCTTCATATTTTCTTTGTATTAACTCTCAAAATGTAAAACTCTGTTACAATCGACAAAAAAAGGTCCAACACTTTTCTTTTCTTTCTGTGGTGTATTTATACAGTTTTACAAATAAGATAGAATCTCAATCATTACAAAATTTTGGTTATGATAGGGAGGAGAGTAATCGCTCCATTTCTTCTTCTTTGTCTTCACTTGGTGCCAGATGTTTGCCCTCGCACGTGCTCGGTACAGGTGACACATCTTTCAACCAGCTGGGATATCAGCCTCGATGGTTCTTCTTGATAGCTGGCTTCAAGAAAGTAACATTCTCGGGCTAACTATAACAACCTGTCTTCCGTCTGTCCATCTATGATGTCGATAGCACATAATTACGCGCTTGGTTTAATCATACATTTGTCTATTTGGAATATGTCTTCCATAATCATTTGGGAGATCTCAGTCGAATCTATTTCCTCTTTTTACTTTAGATCAAGAGAGATTTTTTCCATATTCATTTGCATCAACGCCTCGGCATTACCTCCACTATCAATGCCTAGCAGATCGCCATCTATAGAACTAAAGGCCTCTTCTAAGGAATTCGTTACCCTTTTGGCTTGCAG
>JZKD02S0102384.1:10930-24680 GCA_000966675.3 Picea glauca
TTTTTCATACAGTTTAGCCAATGCGTCCATCAGCTCCTTCGTTGTCTTTTCTTTCGAAATATTGAAAGCCACCGACACTTCCAGGCTCAGTCGTATCGTTCCTAACACCTTTTTGTCAAGAAACTCCCATTCTTCATCCTTCATGTCTGTCAGCTTCCTTTCTATTCCACCCAATGGTAGGAATAGATCCTTCTGATATAAATAATCTTCCATATGCATCTTCCATAAATGGTAGTTTTGGCCATTAAATTTCTCAACCCTAACCTTTCCATCTTCTGCCATTGCTCCCACTCGAACCAGGAACCCTTTTTTCCTATGAGTTACCTTTCACTCGGATACAAATTGTTAGAAAAATAGGATCGTGGAGCAATAAAATAAAACAAATGCATAAATAAAACACAAAAGGTACACAATGCAATAGAGACACAGATATATGTGGTTCACTCAGTGTGGGCTACGTCCACCAAAGAAATTTCCAGGTCCTTCCTTTATTATTATCCAGCAAATGAAGGGATACAACCTATAGCATACCCACTGTAAATTCCTCTTCTTTCTCTCACAGTCTTCTGAAATGTTGTTACCCATGATTTTGGTCATCATGATGATGTATTGATGATGGTGTACTTAGGCTCTTTATTGGAATTTTCTCCTAAGAAAGTTACCTACATCTCTTTCCAGAAATCACAGTTTTGAGGAATGTTCGCAGCCTACCAGTATATTTGTCTGCGAGAATGTATGATTCTCGCAGGCTGCCTTAAGACAGGGCGCGAGAAGTTCGCACTGTGTTAAACTGCTAGGGTGCGAACTCTTTCTAAAAGAGAGAAAAAGATGAATTCTCAAACCTTCTAGAAGGGAATCTTCTAGAAGGATGAGATGGCATTTGAATGGTATCCTAGTACTGGATTCCCTGATATTTTGGGATCATTCTTATCCAAGTAACTAATTCATTCTCTCCTATATATTGAGTGAATTCTCATGGAAAAATTTAGAAGCAAACAAGGTCAAGCAAGACATTGGATAATTGGTCAAAGACTGTGTGAAGGACTGATGCTACAGCAGCTAGGAAACTCCAGCAAGTTTATCAAAGGTGCTTGATCTTCTTCATGCAAGTGAGCAAGTGTGTGTGTCAGAGCCAAGAGTCATTGAAAGGAAGTTTGCAACATCAAGGCTTGGGTTGTAATCTTTACTTTACATCAATATGATACAATAATATGTCCCTTTCCCATAAAGCTAATTCCACTTTATTGTATAATTCCTTGATCATATACATAGATTGATTGTTGAATAGATTGTGCTTTCTTCACTTTGGTTGGTTTGTGTTGTCTTGGTCTTGGCTGCACAAGAGCACTGGAGCGAAGCAAGGGAAACAAAGACTATAGGAAGCGATTACAAGGTATGTAACTAGTTCTTGCCTCCTAGTTCATTCAATAGTCAAAATCTAGGGAAAGAGTATTATTATGTTTTTCTTTGTTCTAGATACAGGTGGATCTAGGGAGATCGGTTTGTGTCCGCACTTACAGATTTATCCAATAACACATGCAATACAATATTCACAATGATACATAGTTGTAATGCATTTCTCTCATAAAAGAGGGTTGTCTTTTAGGGTAAAAACCCTAACATAATTTCTACCATCAGATCTACGACCTTATAATGAACGGTCCAAATTTACTATGAAATTACAATATACGTTTACAAGAAAAATATTCATTTTGGGGCTTCGCCCCCAAACCCCCATCGGGGCCCGCTTTCCCTCGGACCCCCCAGACCCCATAGGGGGGATAACCCCCCCTGCACTCCCTTGCATGGAGGAGTGTACATTCTTCTAGGGTGTAAAGTATTCATGGGGTATAAACATGGTTGAAAACAAAGACCTATGAATCAGGAAGATAATCAGGCTCCACAACCAACAATCTCCCACTTGGAGACTGATCTCAACAACTCCACCGATGTTGTATCTGTTGGACTATGATCCTTCTTGGACCTATAAAATTTCTCATCTTCATCTTCATGATTGAAGACCAACTGAAACTGAGGAGGAACTCAGTTTCTCCCTGGTTACTCCCTTAGTTAACATGTTTGCAGGATTCTGGCTAGTGCATGTCTTTTCTAAATTCAAATGTCCATATTCCAAGACAGATCATATGAAATGGTACTTGAGTTGTATATGCTTAGTCTTCAAATTGAAGGATGATTATTTACAAGATGAATGGAACTCTCACCATCACAATACAACCTGTTCTTCTCATGGTTCTTTCCCAATTCCTCCATAAACCTTTGCAACCAAATCATTTCCTTACTAGCCTCTATAGCAACAACATACTCTGATTCTGTTGTTGAAAGTGAAGCAACCTTTTGTAGTTTCAAAATCCAACTTATTTTTGTTCCACCTATAGTAAAAACATACTCTGTGGTGCTCCTCCTGTTATATTTATCACCTGTCATATATGAATCAACATATCCTTGTAGAACAATGTCTTAACCTCCAAAACATAATGCATGAGTAGCAGTACCTCTCAGATACCTGAGAATATACTTTACTTCCTCCCAATTTTCTTTACCTAAATTGTTCATATACCTTCTCACAACTCCCACTACATGTGCAATATATGGTCTTGTGCAAACCATCACATACATAAAATTGCCCACTGTTGATGAATAAGGTACCCTGGACAGGTATTCTATCTCCTCCTATGTCTTGGGACATGTTGGGCACATGCCCATTTTGGTGAAAAGGCCATTTTTGGAGAGAAAAGAATGAAGTGGAAGAAAAGACAGCTGGAAGGAAAAGCAGCACGTGTGAGGGAAGCATGAGAGGCGCACATGAAAGGGAGACCTAACTACATTAGGGCTAGGGTTTTTTCAAGATATTGTAATGGTTGATAAGCCAAGAATATGTATAAGTAGTACCTAGGAGGTCTAGGAAGATATAGGGAGAGACGGGTAGGAGAGTGAGAAAGGATAGGATTGCAGCCTTTTGTAAGTTGGTGAGCTAGATCATAGTCAAGAAACTTGATCTCGAGGGTTAGATCAGAGGTTGAGGAGCCTGGTGTGATCTAGTCAACCTCGCAAGGATCTAGAAGCCTGTTGAGATTGCAAGATCGAAGACTGTAAAGGTGTGCAACGCGATATATTGTTAAGACATAATAAAAGAGTTTGAGAGCCAAATCTTTGTGGACATAACCGAGGAGGGGGTGAACCATGGTAGAACTTGTGTTATGTGGTTGAATTTTATGCATCTCCATTGTTGTTGATAATTAAATGCTAGATAAATAAATGAAGGAACTAGTTAGATCTGATATTTCACATGCATGAGTAAGAGTGACTGATTAATTAAGATGTTAGATTAAATAAATGAAGATCACAAGGTACAATTACAAATACCCACTTATTCCCAGGCTGCAAGTGTCTGAGTATTGCAGCCACCCATAGAACTATCTTGGGTGAGACTGCGCAGTGCACCCTATGTATTGTGCTTCCTTCTGGTTTACCAGGAGGGCCGATAGTTTTAGAGGGCTTTTGTTGGAAGCTTGTTAAATATGAACCTGGGTCAACTTATGACAGAAAGGTAAGATCATATTAGATAAAGTAGTTAAACCCAACAAATGGTTATGTTGTCAGTTGGAACAGAATGGGATTGAGTGAATAAGATCTGTTGAAGAAGTGTAAAAAGAATGTCAGATCTAGCGACAAAAAAATTAAAGGAATGAGAATATAAAAGGGAATGTTGAGACCGTGGAACCCAATGAAGGCAAAGATCGAGAGCTGGTTGAAAACAAAGGACATGGAGGTTGCGCAGAAAGATAACAGAAACTCAAAGTTAACATCGTGCAAATATCTGGACAAGTACGTATTCAATGACTTGCATGAAGTATTTTTCTATGATTTCCCGCATGTGTTGCAGGAGTGGATATTGAGGTTGAAAGACAACCACCCTACAAATAAAATCGGACAGCTAGAGTGGAATCTTGTTGAGATCGTTCAGTTTCAACAAGTTGACAATAAATTTACACATGTCGTAGATTTATGGTTAGACAAAATTGTTGCAGGATTTATCACAAAATTTGCAATAGATACTGTGAAGTCTTACAGCACAGCAGAGAAAGAGTTCCTGAAGGGACCTCAAGGTAGGTGCATCATATCGCTATATACTTCCATTAAGATATTACTATATAACAAATGTGTAATGACAATGGATTCAGACAACTAAACTTCCATGCGTGCATGGGGGAAGGGGGGAAGCACTGACAAAAGATGGAGAAATGGAGAGAGAAATGGATAGAGGAAAGAACGAGGAGGCCTTGGATCCAATCATCATGGAGGAAGACTAGATCAATTAGATCATGGCAACAACTGGAAGAACATGCAGTTGAGTACCCTACCAATATAAGATGAACAACAAGAAGAGAGCCATAGCCACGAGGGAAGGCTTAGAAAGTGATGAAGAAGAGGTAGAGGATCTCCGAGATGTGGAGGATATTGAGGAAATCATGCATGCGACATATGGAATGAAGACAAGAGGTCTAGGAGCAGGAACAAAAGGCAGCACTCATGTCCATATCAGTGTCAGTGTGGAACCCATAAACCCATGTGAGACTAATACACCAATAAGAACACCACCATTTAGATAATCAAATTTCGGAAGGAAGACGATAGGAAGTACATCTAGTCAAGGAGCAACAACTAGAGGATCCATTTCAAGAAGTGGTAGTCAAGTATCTACACCGCGCAGAGGTAGTAGTTCAGCATTCAGGATGGCAGGACATGATCCCACCATCAGATTACCAGAATTCAAGGGAGAGGCGTCGGAGGACCCCGAAAAGCACCTGTTCATTTGTGAAAATGAAGAAGCAAAACATATCATGGATGAAGACACTAAACTTGCACAGTTAGCCATCATGCTAAGAGACCACACACTGGATTGGTACATGTGATTAGTTGCAAACAATCCACCAAGGACAACCAAAACGAATGTGGATATCAAGACGTTATTGATAAATGAATTCCAGAACCCTAGCTAAGAGGATCAATACATGAATGAGATGATAGAGATCAGACAGAAACCAGGAGAATCTGTGTGGGGGATTGACTAGAGATTCAAACGATTGAAGGGAAAACTAAAATATGTCATGACAGACATGCAGCATAGGAATTTTTTTGTCAATTCATTGCTACCACATTTGAAGTACCCTTTGAGACAACAAAAATTTCAAACTCAAGAAGAGGCTCTACAGGTAGCCCTACAACTGGAAAAGAACCAATATCAGAAGACAGATCCAGCCATAGATGAGATGAAAGAGGATCTAAAGAACTTAACATTTCAACTAAACCAAAACAGGGGTAAGGACAAAAGAGAATTTGTTTGGTGTACCACATGTAGGACAGAAGGACACCACAAGAATGAATGCCCAACATTCGCATAGTACATGGAAACGGGACTGCCAAACCCTTTTCCATCAGGAGGAGTATGTTGTGAGATTTTTAAGACACGGGGGCATGATCCATATGACTGTCCAATGACGCAGAAATACCAAACAGTGCCTAAGAGTTCATATTGCAACTTTTGCAAGTCAGTAGGCCATGATGACAAAGATTGCAGGACAATGGAGCTGATGAGGGAATGAACATCAAATATCTATAGGGTATAGGAAGAGATGATGACAGGGAAATCTACACCACAGTTTAACAAAGTACCAACCCCATATAACCTTGCACCACAACAATAAAACACTATGCAGCTGCAGTACAATACTGCACAACCACAGTATAACCCTGTGCGGTATAACCAGGCGCCCCAATACAACACACCGCGAGGAGATCGAGTTGTCTATAGAGGTAGAGGAGGATTTGGAAGAGGCAGAGGACCGGTGGTATGTCAACACTTTCAACAACCAGGACATTATGCAAGATAATGTCCACTTGCACATGTGACATGTATGTATTGTCACGCATAAGATCATGACACGAAATATTGCCCGACACTATTGGGGAAGATCCAGGAAAAGAGAAATCAGAACAATTAGAATGTTTAGTGGATTTATGCAGAAGCAAGGGATGATGGAAGAAATATCAACATAGTTACACGTGGAGGAACTAAGACATGAAATGATGCAGTAAGACAAGATCCAGCACAACATCAGTGGGTGAAGAAGAATGATGAACCACAGAAGCAGTTTGATGCACATAACGAAAAGGGGATATTCAAGCAAGCCAAACAAGAATTCTTGAAGCCAGACATTTCATCTACATCAACTGCACAACATACTCGGGATGTACCAACGTATGAGATGCCTTCATTATTGGATCATAATAATGAAGTAAAACCCCTAGAACAAGTAAGTACCATAAAGGTTTTTCTACAATCTTGTGTTAAGTTATTAAATGGCCAATCATCTGTTAAAATTTTGAAAAATATGATAGAAAGATGTAACTCAGAGGTAGAGGGGAAATTAGAACAAAAAATAGTCAATCACCTGCATACAAGAAGGAGGAAAAGAAGGGAATTCAGATTAAATGCTAACATTGGAGATTTCAATATGGGGGCATCATACTAGATTTAGGCTCAGAGGTGAATGTGTTACCCAAGAAGACATGGCAATGTATGGGAGAGCCCACATTAGGATATTCACCTGTTTATTTGAAACTAGCAAATCAACACAGAGTTATATCAATTGGAAGGTTAAAGGGGTTGACAGTAGATCTGGATGGAATGTGCACCAAGGTAGACTTCGAAGTAATAGAAATATTGGATGGCACAACACCTTATCCAGCACTTCTTGGCTTGGATTGGGAGTTTGACAATCAGGCCATAATCAATTTAAAGACAAGGAAGATGGCATTTGAGTCAGGAGAATAGAGAGTCATTGTTCCATTAGATCCATCAAAAGGAGAAAGGTTTGTAGAACCCACTTGCTTGGACCTAGAGGAAATTAACCAATTGTACAGAACCATCGCGCGAGAAGAAGATTATGTGAATCCAATTATAGATGGGGTACTCAATTGTAGAAGTATTATGTCATTCACATTAGACTCAGATATAGGGTTGGAAAATTGGTAGCAGAGATTACGTGAAGTCTCCACAAGAAAATGTGCAAGAATAGACCGCGTAGTAGGATGGGTAGGTACAGAGATAAGAGAACCTCCTAGCTTTCATGGGGTGACTGACTTATAAGAATTCATAACAAGATATGAAGATGAAGTGTTATCAAATTAGAGGCTCTTATATTTGGACATAGCACTCAAGGAAACACCTGCAAGATGGTGGGGTGTGCACAAAGAGACCGTTAGGGACTGGTACCAATGCAAATGATTATTGTGCATTAGATTTGGCGCAGAGAAGAATGATGCATAGATATGATGGATAGGGGTCAACGCTCGAACACTTGAAGAAGTGTCAAACATTTTGGATGATGACACCACCAAAGGAATGGCCTCGTCACTTTATTCATACACTAGAAGGAATCCCAGAAAACTAGTATGCGGACCAGGAACTATGCAGAGGGACTGCAGAATGGACGGTGTTACAACAGAACTTTAAAATCACTTTCTCATTTGAACATGAGAACCCCAACATAGATTCAGGACTCAAACAAATCATAGGGGTGATATTCATTAAGGAACCAGAAGTTGAACTTATGACAGAAGATCAACAATAGAACAGATGGATAGTGAAAGAACTACTGTCATGCTACCGTGTGCAGGAAGAAGCACCAGATGAAGAGGACCCTCGCAAAATTCAGATAACAGAAGGTGAAGGTGAAAGAGAGGTGGAAGTTCCACCTCTGGAATCAAAAGTGTTTGTTGTGTCGATCAAGGTGAAGAAAGTCAACATTGGGATATGTTGGCCCTTGACCAAGTTTTGAGGGATCTGGTCACGTTTGACCTATTTTCGGACTTTGACAGCTTTTCGAAGGAGGAGCGCAAGACAAAGCGGAGATCATGGATCTCGGCCCCATTTTTGGGTCCTTTTTGGGTTTTTGGGATTATGTAACGGGAATGGGATGTCAGCCCATGGTTTTACCCATGTTTAAGCCTATTTTGTAATGTATAACTAGATGTCTAGGCTATGTAAGAAAAGAAGAAGAAAAAAAGGGATCTATGTGATGTGAGGCTGATAAGCTAAGTGTTAGGTGCAAGTATGGTTTGTAGATTCTTTGTGCATACTAGGAGAGACTTGCAGAGCTAGGTGTAAGGTATTGTAACAGGCTGTGAAGTGCTTTTTTTTATAATGCAAGGAAGGAGGATCTAGCGAGGTGCACAGATCTATTGTCCTAGGTGAAGTAGGGTTTTCAGGCTCTGTGCTTGTAACCGATTGATTGAAAACAATAAATAAGAAGAGTTGGTGGACGTAGCCCCAGGGTGGGGGTGAACCACGTAAACACTGTGTTGTTCCACTTTGTGCTTGTCTTGATGTGTTTATAACTTTTCTTGCTAAGTGCTTTGATAAAGATATATAAATATGTTGATGCTTTGTGCTAATGATGTGTAAGAATGTTAGATCTGACCTATATGAAGATGCTTAGTGCTTGATCTGCTAGATATAATTTGCCTATTTATGATAAAGTTCTTAAATACATCAGATCTGAGTGAATGATGTGATGCTCTATTATATCTACGTAGGAGTTATTGGTTGAATATTGATGAACTATTGATGCTAAAGTGCTCTGTTAAGTATTATAATCACATATATGTGTCCCAGCTAAGGTTGCAGGCACTTGAGTCCTACAACCACCCCTACCTCTACCTCGGGTTAGACTTCATCTACTTCGCAGGTGTTGCCGACAGGGCCAGTATTTAGGGTTTTGTTGGTGCGTTGTTGTAGCATTGAACCCTGGGTCTGCCCTTGTGCCAACAAATGGTTATGTTGTCGGGACCTAAAACTGTGATTGTTGGGAACTGAAGAAAATTTTTGTGCGTAGATCTACTGCTGAAGTGCGCAATATCGGACCTGAAACTGTGATTGCTAGGAACTAAGAAATAAGAAGCTTTGTGCAAAGATTCAACCTAGGATTGTGAAAGCTCTATGCATAGATCTGTTGTCCCGGTACGTAGCATTCTACTTGACCTGAGGGGCTCTGTACCAAGAAAAAAGGTCAGATATGAAGAAAAGAGGTAATATATGTAAGCTCTATGCTCTGATACAGGTAAGAATAGTGAAAAGTTATAGATCTGAAGGCTTTGTTCTTTGTAGAAGTAAGATTAGTGGAAATTTTTGTTTCAAAAGTATGAATCTAGGTATGTTTGATAGATTATATCCTAGATTTCAAACTAGGGTATTAATAGATGAAAGAAGATTTGATGTGAATAGTGAAAAACATGTCATACCTATGCATAGACAGGATATTTGGACTAATAAGTGTATGCAGTATCCTAAAAAGAATTTTTTGTAGGTTAGCTACCATGATCCTAGCACACAGTACAGGGAAGGTTGGGGATCATTTAAACGAAAGAGAGGATTAACCCTCTGTTATAGTTGCAGAAGATCGGGACATCTTGCTAAGCAATGCCCTAGGAAAATACCTTGTTGTCTTTGTTGTAAAGTTATGGACCATGAAGTATTGGATTGCCCTAGAATGATTGCTAAGCTGGAAGGAATGAATCTAAATCAAGAAAACCTTAAGGCAGATCCAGAAATAGCAGAACCCCAGAAAGAATCAGAGAAACTATTGCTACAAATGAAAGAAACCCTGAATGACCACCGACATGTCAGATTATCAGAGATCTTCAAAGGAAAAAAATGCATTGAAGCAAGAATTACTTCGACATTGACTGTGTTCTAGATAAGGAAACACAAGTGAACATCATGACAGAGTGAACTTGGGAAGCTATAGGGAAGCCTGTTATGATTCCTTCATTAGGAGGAATAGGGTTATTCAGAGGAAAGTTGATAAACCTATGTGGAAAGCTCGCTCGCATACTTATGAATGTTAATGGAACTTTGACAGAATAAGATTTTGAGATTATTAAATTTATTGAGGACAGAGCCCCATTTACCATGTTCATAGGAAAAACTTGTATTGACAGAGATCAAGCCAGACGAAAGGAAGAAGAAGAAGGTTTGGAACAGAAGAAACAAGAGTTAAAATATTTCATGACTAGAAGGATCGCACACTTGATTGAAGAACATGAGAACAGATCGAAGTTATTTAACACTAGATACTCGGATGTCAAAGTTGCAAGAACACTAGAGGATCCAAAGAATATTGAAATACCTATCCCAGACAAAGAAGAAGTATTATCCGGGAACCCTAGGGAAGAATCTCAATAGCGCGAAGTGACTAGGTCAAAAGAAGAAAAAAATCAGAATGGAAAAAGGAATACCGAGACAAAGCTCACTGGAAAGAAGGCTACAAAGTTAAGTAAGAAGAGAGCCAAGATTGATAAGTTGTAGAAGGCTCTGGAGGGAACTTCGCAGAAGGAAAAATTGCAAAATTGGAGCTTCATCGAGATATCAGAACAACGACACATGGCACTTCGCCATGGGGGAGAAATATAGCCATTGGGGACATTATAATTGTTAGACCAATGCTTCGAACGGATAGAAAGCCATTTATGTCCAGCCAGCTCACCATCCGACCATTGGGACCATGCCATAACGAACAGAATTGAGCTAATGAAGGCCTCATACCCGTTGCAAGCGACCCGTTGTCGAGTTACCTATTTATCCCACCGTGCCACGCACCGAGAACACTTTTTCCAATTGAGAATTTGAGCCCGCATACTAAGTTGAGTTTATACAGTGATCATCGTGCTTTTGCTCTCTATCTCGTTACTGTGTCTAAGCTACCCCTCGAACCTGAGATTATTAACCATGAGCGTGTATGTCGGACGAGTTGAGCGCCGCAGAAAAAGTTGTTGAGGAAGTTTTGATCAACCTCATGACTAAAAGAGTCATGTTGATGTCTACAGGTATAAAAACATCATCCACGAGAGGACTGCTAGCCTTTACATCCACTGCTCGTGGAGCAGGACCATCCCGATCGCCCGATGAGAAGCGAACTAAGCACAGGGATGAATTAGCGAATGATAAACTGATCCTGACTATCTTACCCACCTATATACCACCTTTAAGCAATGTTGTAAACCACGACAGTGTACCTAGATATTTCGAGTACGCCTTGGTCACTGTGTACCTCCCGAAGGGGATACGCATAGTGCGAGCATACCAAGATAAGATCGCAGCGTTGAAGTTTAGCGACTTCAACCTCAGAGATCGCAAAGTCTACAACATGTTAGCCCCACATAAGTATCTGACTAGAACAAAAGGGAAAAAATCAAAGGTAATTCCCCAAGCATGGACCCATAACCTCGCGCAGTCCACCCTACTCAACATCATGAAAATTCCCCACTTCGGAAGACACCAAGAGGTGAATGAATGTGTCAAGTTGTTGTTGTCTTGTTACCATGGTGGATATTTGTGGCTAAACCATTGTATCACAGTTGATCCGACCTTGATCAATTAAATCACGGGTTTGAGTATGCAAGGACCTGACCCACAGGATTTCTATCCTGGAAAATATATGGACCGTGCTCTTGCAAAAAGGATCAAGGACACTTATGGCGATGTTGAGAAGGGCATGTGAGGCTACAAGCTAGCCTCTATTTAGAATGGTGCAATGTGCCTTGCCTGTCAGTTGATTGTAGGGAAGTTAGTACGCAAGAACCGACCCACCCAAGTGACTGGTTTTGTAGTCGACCTCGTAGGGAAGTGCACGGAGGGCCTACAAATGAATTGGGTGAAGTACCTAGTGAACCAATTGGAACTTGACTACAAAGAAGCACAAGATCAAGGATATGAATTCCATTTCAGCTGGCTCTTGATGCTAATCGCTTTCATTTCCTTGGAGATGTCGGAAGGTGTGACCTTCCTGGACATCGAGCCATTTGAACCATTGGTCGCGAAGTTCAGTACATTGTGGTACTCAAGTGACATGAATAAGCAAGGCATTCAAATGTTGTGTTCCATACATACTACAATCAGCTGAAGATATAAATACAGTCTGAACCTCGCATGACGTCAAACACTTTACACCAATTCAAGCCTCTGATGAAGTTCAATGTTGATCAGCATTACATTTATATCACGACACGTGCCCATGAGCACAAGCAACAACTTTAGTCCTATTACAAGCTGACGGAGGAGAAATTAGAGGAGATCACCAAGGACTGGTCGGCGGACCTCCTTATTCCAGCAGACCCTGCGGAGATATCTGACATAGACAACCCAAAAACTGCGCAAGATACACTCAGGACCAGAAAGACAAAGAAGACTGAAGAAGTACAAGATTTAAGAAGTGCCTCACTGAAGACTGCTTCCATATCACCAGAGAAAGGGGGTGATGGCGAACAGATAGTTGGCACAGAAACTAAATAGAAGAAAGGTGAAGTAACACTGCCTAGAGACGAGGAGGACCCCTCGAAGAAAAGGAAGGTTTCTCCCCCAAATCCTTCTTCCCGTAAGAAATAAAAAGCCTCTATAACTAAGATGCAGACTGTCCTCACCTCTGATGATTTCAATTTCATCATAGCATCCCTGAATGATGCTTCGCTGGAGATAGCAAAGAAGCAAGAAGCTAAGCAGGAGGAGATGTACAATAGAATTGAGGTTGAACTCCAAGGGGTGCAGCAGGCACTACAATCCAGCCGCGCAGTCTTCACTATGCCTCTGCCACTGGGGACACCGGAACCAGGAGATGAGCCAGCCCAACTCCACTGGCTCGTTGATATAGTTGAAGCTCGCCTTCGATGAGCACAAGAGGAAACAGCGCAAGCCACCCAAGCTTTGGTACAAGTACAGAGAGTACTTGTAAAACAACGTCGAGTTGCCGAACAAGAAAAGAGTGCTCTCCAGGCGAAGTTCGATGAAGAAAAGGCACAGCTGCAGCAAGGCAAGGAACAGTTGCTCATCGAGCAACTCGAAGTGAAGGAAGCAGTCAATAGAGCACTACGCTCTGTGACTGTTGTAGAAGTAAAGGCAGAGGATCAAGTCATGAAGCAAGTAATGCAACTTGAAGAAGTGATCCAGCAGCTGTAGCAACGCATCGCAGACCTAGAACTACGCACTGTGCCTGAGACCCCACAGGAAGTAAAGGACTAAAGAAAAGCAACTTCCAGGAGCACAGTTGAAAGGCTAAAGGCCCTTACCTTAGAATGCAAGCAATTCATTGATCGCAGTGCCCAGACACATGAGAAACTTACCAAGAACCCAGAGTTGCAGGCACTAGAGTTGCAGCTCCAGGAGGTGAAGCAGCACGCAGAAACACTACAGACACAGCTGAAAGCCCTGACAGATGTGGAGAGAATGAAGAGATCTCAAGAGCAGCAAACCGCCCAGTATCAGATCCACGCTATCCAAAGAAAAGTTATGGAAGTAACTCAGAAAATCCGACCTATACAAGACAAGGCTTACCAATTGTTCTTAAAGGTCGAGAGCCAGGGAGCAGAACTGGAGCAGGTTAGTACCGCAGCTGAACAGTGCCTGGAAGGACTTGTGAATGATGCATTCATTCAAGAGATTGTAGCACAACAGCAAGTCGAAGCAGTTCGATCCAAGCTCAAAGCGTTCAAAGTATAACTTCCTACATCAGAGTGACTTGGGACGAGTCACAGGTGAGTGTTGGGGGCATGTTGGCCCTTAACCAAGTTTTGAGGGATCTGGCAAAGTTTGACCTATTTTCGGACTTCGACAGCCTGTCATGGGAGGATGTCGGCCCATGGGTTTACCCATGTTTAGGCCTATTTTGTAATGTAT
>JZKD02S0102395.1:9482-20756 GCA_000966675.3 Picea glauca
GATCCCCTTTATCCCCAATCGTAGCAAATCTCTACATGGAGAAGTTCGAGAAAAATGCCCTTGAAACATACCCCCTTAAACCATCTAGATGTAAAAGGTATGTTGATGACACCAACGTCAAGTAGCCTCATGGCAAAGAAGAACTGGACAGATTCTTTGAGCACCTCAATGGTATTTCTGAGAACATAAAATTCAGCATGGAACTAGAAGAAAACAATAGCATACCCTTCCTAGATGTACTTATGACTAGAAAACAAGATGGTACATTGGGACACAAGGTCTTCAAGAAGAAAACTCACACAGACAACTACCTTCATGCGGATTCCCACCACCATCCCTCTCAAAATATGGGAGTTCTCAACACCATGACCATAAGGGCAGCAAGAATTTCCAACAAAGAACATCTAGAGGAGGAAATAGACCACTTAAACAGGGTCTTTAAGAACATTGGATATAGAGATAGAGACATAAAAAAGGCAATGAATAAGAATGATATAGTGACTCGTGTCCAGAATGATCAAACCTCCAACATAAAATCCTTTCTTCCCTACATTCGAGGTGTCACAGACAAGATTGCAAAGGTTTTAAAAAGAAAAGAAATTGTAACCTCCTTCAAACCCCTAATTACTATCAGACAAAGAATGAAGTCTGTAAAGGACCCTATAGACCAACAACAAGGAAAAGACATCTACAAGGTCTCTTGCTCATGCGGTAAGTGTTACATTGAGGAAACCAGACTATCATTTGAGGTAAGGATTAAAGAACATGAATAAGACATTAGAAATGAACGCACTCGCACTTCAGCCTTAGTAGAACACTCACTTAAAACCAAACATCATATCTGCCTTGAGGATACTAAGATATTAGCAAAAGATGATCATTACTACAAGAGATGCTTAAGAGAAGCTCTAGAAATAATCAAACACCCTAACAATATGAACAGAGACGGTGGCCTAGAGGTAAGCAACTTTTGGCACCCATTAATCAACCAACTTAGGGACCCTCATAGATCAAATCAGGTATGCCACCTTCCTCTTCCTTTTCCTTGCTTGTTTATGTTCTACTTTGAGTCGGTAACTAGATTTAAAGGTCTAACTAACCCTGTACTACCTACTACATAATTCTAATTATAAAAACTTATTACTATATATATCACTAATTAAGCTATATATACCCTAATCATATGACACTTTATATATTAATACTCATTACATCCTAATCACTTAAAACCTAAATCATAAATCAACCCCTATTACTTAGTAGCACATTAAATTCCTAACCCTTGATTTATATATATATATATATATATATATATATATATATATATATAACATTATCATACTCAGACCTAATAATGATAATCCTATAAAATTCACTTTTCCATAATCTAGTAATTCCACTTAATCTTAAAATATCAAATAGAGTTTCAAACCATATACAATCAGTTAGAAATATTAATAATTAATATAATAAGATGAAACTCAATCTAAATCTAACCCTAGATTTATATTTACATACACAAATTTGAAACACCATTAAACAAACTATTAGAAACCCTAGACCTATATACATATTTAGATATATCAACACTTAAAAATCACTTATGATATATTATTAATTATTACTAATTATCTTTATATTATTAAGTTCATTAAGCTCTATATCTTAAACAAAAATTAAAATACTACTAAACAAACTATTAGAAACCCTAGACCTATATACATATTTAGATATATCAACACTTAAAAATCACTTATGATATATTATTAATTATTACTAATTATCTTTAGTTTATTAAGTTCATTAAGCTCTATTATAAATTGGAATTTAGAACAAAATACTAATAATTAATATAATAAAATTAAACCATCAAAATGGGAAGACTACCTGCACTTGGTAGAATTCACCTACAACAATGGGTATCAATCATAATTGAATATGAGCACATTTGCAGCACTTTATGGCAGAAAGTGCAATACTCCAGTAACCTAGGATAATCCAACTAACAGAGCAGTAGTTGAGCCAGAGTTTCTCAAGGAAATGGAAGAATAGATGCTAAAAATTAAGTAGAATTTGAAAGCTGCTCAAGATAGGCAGAAAAGTTATGCTGATAAAAATAGAACCCACAAAGAGTTTAAAGTGGGAGATCATGTTTTTCTGAAAGTAAAAGCCAATAGAAGTTCCCTGAGGCTGGGAAACTGCGCCAAGTTGGCAGCCAGATTTTGTGGGCCATTTGAAATCCTAGAAAGGATTGGGCCAGTTGCATATATGCTTGCATTACCTGCATCCATGGCTGTACATAATGTGTTTCATGTTTCATTACTTAAGAAATATATACCTGATGCTAATCATGTAATCAATTGGAATGTGATTCAGGTGGAGCAAGAAGGTGTCCTACAAGTGCATCATGTGCGCATATTGGACCGAAAATACAAACATCTTTGGAATCGAGCCATAGGGCTTGTAAAGGTCTAATGGACCTAATACGGTCCTGAAGACACAACATGGGAGCATTAAGATGGAATGCGGGTAGAATACCTGCATCTTTTTGAAGATTTTGGAAATCTTGATGATGTTGTGTGAACGTTGCACTGAGGACAATGCAAAAATAAGGGTAGGGGATTGTAATACCCCAAGGACGTGCCCCAATTTCATTATGAATTGTAATTATGTTTTATAGGCTGGTGAGCCAAGTTTATATAAGCTGGCTGTCTTATGTGCTTATTAAGCTAGAGAGCCTAAGTGTTTAAGGCCAAGAGCCTGATTTTTGTACATGTAATGATGCACATTATTAATATAAAAACACCTCTGCATGTGGACCGACCATGATGAATGAATGATGGAGGACTAAGTTTCCACAAATTCTGGGTAAGGGAGAGGGGGATGAAAGGTTGGGAGAAGGGCTAAGCTTAAGAGCTTAAGTCTTTAGGAATAATAATAAAATATTATTCCAAAGCTGTGTAAATGTTTATGTTTTATCCTAAGTTCCTGGAAGGGGGGACGTGTGCAAAATGGGGAGCATGCAGCCCTAGGGAGACAGGTGTCGACCTGGGCGCATGCAGTTAAAACCAGATAAGTTAGTCGTGTTGGGGGTTCGACCTCCCATTCTCCATCCTCCATTTGAACTCGAGGATGTCCAGGATCGACCTCTGTTTTCTCGGTTTTGTTATGGGGAATCCTTACCTGAATCGTTAAGTATCTACGTGGGATATCTATACACCCTCACGCATCCCTGAAACCTAAGTTGTGAGTCTGTCATGTATTATTGGTTGGGAAAACCAAAAGTCCCATATTTGTTGAGCCTTGTTATGTTGTAGCGTTTGTTTGTCACCAGTTTGGGAAAGACCATGTCTGTGTTTCCCGTGGACTGTTGTGGTCGCACAATGCTTGACTGTGGGTGGCTTGCTGGCCAATGTATGTTCGTGTTGAGCCTCATAGTTTCCCGACTATGTTGGAACCTGAGTTGAAGGAAACAGGTTGTCTGACCTGTGTGTAACACTCTCTCCAGGTGAGGGAGGTGGTTGTGGTTGAAGAGGCAGGTTTCCAAGACTGTGAGTGACTCTCTCCAGGTGAGAGAGTGCGCAGAGGAAGTGAGAACTCTTGGAAGGGGTCCTGTGACTGCTACAGAACTCTGAGACTTCCGGTTTGGTTCGATCTTGATGACAGTGAAGGTGTATACTCTTAGGGTGGGATAGGCATGTGGGGAATGAGAGTCTGTGAGTAGTGGGCCTAAGTGGTTCCTGGGAGAAAATCCTTCCTCTGTAACTGTGTGTCTTCCCGTCGACCATGCCTAGCCTAGGATTCCCTACCTGATGGAGCTTAGTCCCAGCTCGAGGGTGACCTACTGCTGAGAGTGATGAGCAGTGCGGTCTAAGGCTGGGAGGTTCGTGGAAGGTCTGCAGGCAGTTGGTGGATTACATCAAGTTTCAAAGATAAGTATTCATTTGTGCTTAATACTATGTTTTGCATGCCTGTGATGCTTATATGTTATCATGTATTCTGTTGCGCATATGAATTATTGTTAATGTCCTTGATGATGTATATTAGCAATAATCATGTGCTTACTCTGAGTTGTTTTATTAAATCTGTTAATTAGATTTATTATGCATGTTTTATATATGAGTATGAGAATGTTCCGTGTAGTAGCGTTGCCTGACAAGTGGGTTGATGGCCGGGGATGTTACAAATTTTATGTGGGAAAATTGGTTTAGATGGCCTCATATAAATAGAGGACCATCTCTTTTAATTTCCATAACTCATCACTTGAATTGCATACTCTTGGACTGAAATTTTGACCTCTTTGGGAAATTCACTATCTCTTGTCTCTTGTGAAAAAATGGATGGAATACTTGTTTATTGGTGGAATAAAGGCTAGCGACTTCTCTTGGATGCTTTATTCTTGGCAAATCATTGGAATATCTATATAAGTAATGGTTTTTCATGCTATCTCTTGGATTAGGTAAGGAATTTATGCAATTTTGTGTTTTTCTTCTCAATTCAAAGATCATATTATCAAACCCTTGGAGGAGTATAAGGACATATACCCTCCATCAAGGAAACTTCTACTATTGTCATTGAAAGGGCTTAAGGATTGCTACAAGGAGTAGGTGGGTTTATACCCTTGTAGAAAAACCTTGCTAGGGTTTATCTTCTCTAGGGAGTAAGAGGGTTTACACTCCTAGTAGATCATTAAACCCTAGTTTAACTTGGTTGTGACCAAGAAATAGATTCCATAACCCAATAGACAAGGCACTAGTGGCTAGAACTTGCTGTTGTAGCAAAAGTTTTCTACAGCCATTGGGATGTCATAAATACTTGTTGATACCACTCTTTAACAAACTTCTTTTGCTATCAAAGTCTTGGTTTAAACATTGGAATATTGTCAACTAGTTGCAATATTTGTTTTCCAATATCACATACTTGATTTGGATGGTTTAATTTGTAGTTGTTATAACTCCTTCATTGCTGATATATATATTTCCTTACTGCTGAAATTTTTGGACAACAAGGTTTATTGTTGATTTCCCACTTATCTTGAGGCTTATGTCATCATATTTGGTCTTGTTTTGGTTTGTCTAACATTGTTTTTTAGGTACACAACCTTGGAAACCATTTACCAACTCCAAAGACTCTCTCCTCAAGCCTCAATTTCATCTCATACCTTGACCTATAGGGGTGTTCTTCTATCTCCTTCCTTCTCCACTTAAAATCCCCCTATGGTCACCCAAGAAGCCTCCCTTGTGTTGGACTTGTCCTTCACTAAAATGAAGGGGGATATCTATTGAGGTGACATTGATAGGTGTCCCCAGTTGTGTCCCACACTTGTTTCTTGGGTTGGGATTTTCCCAAACTACAAACTATGTGGTAACGTTTTTGGCGCTATTTCCAGGGAGGATTTTGAATCATTTCCTATCCCATAACAACACTTGGCAAGTCTATCCCAAATCCTTTACCCTGATCTTGCCTGACGAATCCATTCACAGGAAGTTCCCTTTGAAATTTTGATGAGACTTTTATAAATTTCATATCGTGACTCCACTAAAGGAAGATACCCTTTCTATATTCGATGAGCCTTGAGCTCATCTGGAGACTTCATTGAGGTGTCATTTTAGACAATGGAATTATGGCACCACAAGATGAACCCGTGCCTAGAACATACCGTATCATGAAGACACTTTTACAAGTGGAAAATAAAAATGTTGCTAATGAAGTTGTTAAGCGTATGATGAGTCTTATGAGGGAGTTTTCATAAGAATATACTGAAGAAAAACTTGGTGGAGCACCTCTTACTGAAGAGCAATCCTCTACAGATGAAGAAATGTTTGAAGAATAGATCAATGAAAAAAGCTACCAAGAATATCCCCATGAAGTTTCTCATGTTGAAGACCTAGATGAGACATTGGTGGCTATTAAGGAAGATGAAGTTGTCCAGCCTTGAGAAGAAGTGATCAGTTTCAGTGATGTAGTTGAATTCATTGAGTGGCACTCATATACAATTGACAATCAAATTTATTATTTCATATGTTTCCGAAAGCGTGGATGAGATATTGGTTGTTTTAATTTTGATGGAGATCCCATCTATGAAATCAATGGAAACTTCTAAATGAGGAATGTGGAAGCCTTTCCTTTGGAGGGTTGTTTTTCATACGTGGATGATGAATATATTTTTCCGCTCAATGATGATATGATCACATACCTTTTTCATCCATCAAGGGATGGATTTTTGCAATACACTTTTGGTGATTCCAAACCATACCTTGGATATAATCCTTTTGAGGACTTAGAACTATTATATGATGAATATTTTAAACCTTCTTCGTGCTCAAATTTTGATGGACATGAGGACATGGCCAACTCAGAACGGTCATAGATCCATGCCATAATGAAACAATATTTCAGCATGAGGAAATATGCAAGGAATTGCAAACACATATAAATAAGCAACATGTTTTCAATATGCATAAGGGTTATGTCTCTGGATCTATGTTTGTCCCTTGTCTTGTGCCTATTTATCTAGGAAATCATAAGTTCTTCTTTGGATCTTTCATATCCTCTCAATCTTTAGGAAGAATCCATCATGTGAGTAATGAAGAAGATGAGACATCATCTATATGTGGTATCCCTCTTCAGATATGGGTGGATCAAGCTTGTGGTTATTCTTTCCAGCAGGATTTCCTCCCTCCTACCCACCTCCATGAGTTTCTTTCTATGATTGATTATATGATTATTTATGCTCATGATTATTATGTGCTTGACTTATCTTTGTTGTATTACATAATTAAGTACAAGGGAAGATATCTCGATGAGATGACCAGTTGGTTGCATTAATTGTACAATTTTACTTGACATCTTTAGGACTTGATTTCTATGGGCCTCAGGCCTCAGGTAAGTGGGTAGTTCATTTTCTTTCTTGCATTTTCATTTGTGTGTTCATCATAGTGTAGTTGCATTTGCTTTCATGATTTTATTTACATATCACTTCTCTTGCATTTATGCATAGTTATGCATTTGCTTGAATCATTAACATGTTACTTAGAAGTTTTTGAAAAAATGCAAAATTTTCTTTTTAAGGAATAATTGAAATTTTTGAAGTTTTGATTGTATGAATAAAGGGTGAGAAAGCCACCCCTCGATGCTCTAATATCTTGCTTGAGTATGTGTAGGAAAATGTATTACCAGGATAATGTTAAGTTTCTCATGTGCTCTGTGAAAAGTTACATTGTAAATGAAGGGATGCAACACACCCTCCACAAAGGACCCCATAGATGACACAATATGAGCCCTTGATATGTCAAGAACCCCATGCCCAAAAGTCATACCTCATCCAACTCATATTCACTACATGAATTAGAAAGGGTATTCTTGGGAAACACTCCTTGAATTGGGTATCGGTCTACCCAATAGAGTACCATAACAACCCTCACATACTTAAATTTGGCAAATTTTATAAGGTCTTTGAGCATTTGTTTAATTTGATAAGGGGGGATTTGATGCACATGTTTGGGTGGTTATTTTATTAAATGTGGCCTAATTGGCATGATACATGTGACTTGTGGACCCTTGGAGGGCATACTTGTTTGTATTTGTAGACCCTTGCTAAGTGAAATCTATCCATGGAGGAATTATTCCATTTTGACCTTCATGGGGGGTTTGAAAACCCCTAGGATGGACGCCATTCCCACATGTTGGGCAGAGCATCCCAGAGCCTTTGTGTGCAAAGGATGGAGGATGTTTCCTTTGGAGGAACTTTGAAAATAATTGAGAATGATATCATATCCCTTTGTACCTGGACGTTGGCCTTTGGAGGCCTAGGACGTCACTTTCTAAGCCATTAACGTCATTTGGAGGTTAGGGTTTGGTGGGCTTGATGGCTCCAGAGGTGATGTGATGTGGTTTGAAGGAAGGCGATGCATGTCGTGACACTCTAGCACATGAGATCTTGGCACATGGCCTTTAAAGGCCCAACGATTTGCATTTTGAGGCTCAACGTCTCAATTTAAGGCCTCAGGTCACCCTTCTAGGGCACGACATCACCCTTTTTAGGGTTTTACTTTATGTAATTTTTATATTTGCAAGTTGTAAGGGTAAATAAAGGGGGTGGGACCTCTTTTAATTTTTCGTTGACAATTTTATGTGGGAAAATTAGTTTAGATGGCCTCATATAAATAGAGGACCATCTCTTTTCATTTTCATAACTCATCGCTTGAGAATTACATACTGTTGGACTGAAATTTTGGCCTCTTTGGGAAATTCACGATCTATGGTATTTTTTGCAAAAATGTATGGAATACTTTTTTATTGGTGGAATAAAGGCTAACGAATTCTCTTGGATGTTTTCTTCTTAGAAAATCATTGGAATATTTGTATAAGTAAGGGTTTTTCATGCTATCTCTTGGATTAGGTAAGGAATTTATGCAATTTTGTGTTTTTATTCTTAATTTAAAGATCATATTATCAAACCCTTGGAGGAGTATAAGGGAATACACCCTCCATCAAGAAAATTTCTGCTATTGTCATTGAAAGGGCTTAAGGATTTCTACAAGGAGTAAGAGGGTTTACGCCCTTGTAGAAAAACCTTGTTAGGGTTTATCTTCTCTAGGGATTAAGAGGGTTTACACCCATAGAATATCATTAAACCCTTGTTTAACTTGGTTGTGACCAAACAAGAGACTCTATAACCCAATAGACAAGGCACTAGTTGCATTGGATATTGAATATTGTTGCATTGATAAACGTGAAATTAAAGAAATTGAATTGTTTATGGTTGGATTTAAATTTGATATGTTATTGACTATCTTGCCCCAAAAGGGTGTCTTGATTTTCTAAGTGATTGTTTTACTCTAATAAGAATTAAGCTACAACCATTAGGGCTGCAACAAACTCACTCTTTCATACTCTTTTCCAACTTTTCTACCATGAAAATTACTTGTAAGATGTGATAATTGTTCTATTGGTAATAAGTTATTGATTGGGTGGTTTACTTGCTAAATTTAAATGGCTATAAATTGCTGTTGTAGAATTTTTTTTTATACAACCATTGGGCTCTCATAAATACATGTTGATAACACTCTTTAACAACCCTCTTTTTCTATCAAAGTCTTGGTTTAAACATTGGAATATTTTCTACTAGTTGCAAGCTTTATTTTCTAGTATCACATACTTGATTTTGATGGTTTAATTTTAAGCTCTTATAAATCCTTCATTGCTGATATATATATATTTATTTACTGCTGCAATTTTTGGACAAAAAGGTTTCTTGTTGATTCCCTACTTGTCCCAAGGTTTATATAATCATATTTGGTCTTGTTTTGGTTTGTCTAACATTGTTTTGCAGGTACACAACCTTGGCAACCATTAACCAACTCCAAATACTCTCTCTGCAAGCCTCAATTTCATATTAGAACTTGACATATAGGGGTGTTCTTCTAGCCCCTTGCTTCTCCCCTTGCAATCCCTCTAGGGTCACCCGGGAAGCCTCCCTTGTGTTGGACTTGTCCATCACTAAAACAAGGGGGATATCTATTGAGGTGAAAATGATAGGTTTCCCTAATTGTGTCTCACACTTGTTTCTTGGGTTGGGATTTTTCCTAACTACAAAATGTGCGATAACAATGAGTTTTATTTTGATTGTTAGGTGATTGATTGTTGAATAATGGTCATACATTTTTGCAACTTCCTGTGGTATAATTCATTCCCTATTATGTTGAATTCATTGGTTGTTTTAATTCTATTACATATTGGAAAATGTGAGCTCTATTCACTATGGTAAACAATTACTAGGTTAACTCCATATCATTCATATATGCATCAACAATATGGTCCCTCTAACATAGTGAGTTCCTGTTTGAATTCACCCAAATCTTTGAAAACCCAACTGTGAAGGATTTTAGGCCTTCCATTCCACTTGACATAAGATCTATGGTGGTGGATATTATCTAGTCATTACATTTACTCAGTGGAATTTCTAATTCCATCTCTATACTATATTCTTCCTTTGTCTATTGAAGTTGTTGTCACTTCCCCATGCCGTGAAACCTCATATTATGGAAATTTTTGGTTACCTAGGTGTCCCATGAGGAAATTCCACACTAATAGACCCCTTTAGAAATTTCTCATAGGTTGGACAAAAAAAATACAATAGTCCTTTCCCATGTGTATATGGTCATATCCCTTTTGGCTATGAGAAGAATTTGGGTCCATAACTACAATAAATTCAATTTATTATTGAATTGGTAATGAGCTTTGTCCTGCAACACATTGGGTATTAAAAAACAAGACAATTTCCTTGCTTGGTTGAGATTTTGGTCTATTATTCATCTTGAACACATACCAAAGAAGAAGCATGAAGTTGTGTTTTAGAGGGCGAATGTTTGGGACTAGTATTAAGTGTCCACATTCTCAGAGTCCCATAGCTCATTCACATGCCTTCATTTTCAAACTGATCAACATAAAGTTATTTTACAATACCACCAAAGGCTTCCCCAGTTCCCAAAGCTAGGACTACAACTCTATGATGAATTTTAACTCCAATCAACAAAGAGTCGTTTAGCTCAATAAGCACTGTGGAAGTTTGAAATAAAGAATGAAAAATCCCAGTACAAATGGATTTGTGTAAGAGAGAGTAATAGATTGGTGGGTTAGGAAAACAACTCAAATAATTGGTGTTGTGGTGGGAAATCCCCCTATGGACTAGCATTTAGGGTTATATTATGCATGCAGATAAGACTGAAAGAATCCCACTTTCTACTGTCATCCCAGACCTAATCCCCATTTATTTTAAACAAATACACGGTTAAATGAACATACCTTGTTTCAGACGTTCGATGTCGATCCTTCTTCATGCTTGATCACTTGCTAGCAGCTATCCTCCCAAGACTGACCTGTGTACAAAACAAGCAACAAACTCTACATGCATTTGTTCTACAGATTAATGGGTTAGAGATTCAAACATATATTCACTAAACTATCAAGAACTCATATAGTGAGATGGGAAAAGAATTTCTTTATTATTAACTTTAATGAATCAACTTACAATGTCGAGACCAGCCACCGCTCCACGAACCTGATCCTGGGTTCCTCTTCAAATGTCCTCCAACTTCTTTGCTCTGTATCTCTCTTTGCACAAGGATGGATAAAGGGTTGGGACAATGGGAATGTGCATTGGGTAGAGTTTCTTTACTATTATTCTCCTCCTCCAAATGGGACCCCTAACCCTTCTTTTATAGGCTAGAAGAAGCTAGGTATTTGGACGAACCCTCGGCCATGCATGGCTGG
>JZKD02S0102428.1:0-24679 GCA_000966675.3 Picea glauca
ACATGATTGGTACATACTTGGTACATGGTTGGATGCACTTGTTTATGCTACAGGTTGATTACAGGTTGTTTGGTACAGGTTGGTGCATGGTTGATGCACTTGTTTATGGTACAGGCTGATTACAGGTTGTTTGGTACAGGTTGGTCCATGGTTGATGCACTTGTTTATGGTACAGGTTTATTACAGGTTGAGGTATAGGTTGATGCATGGTTGATGCATGGTTCAGTTTTATTGGTACAGGTTTACAACAGTATATCTCACAGTGATAGTGTGATATTGGTTCCATCATTTTGCTTCTACTTCAGGGCGGTTGGATGGGGCAAGGACAGGTGGTTGTAACCACCTTCTGGTTGTAGCTGGAGAACATAGGGGATTGTAGCCTCCTTCTGGTTGTAGCCACCTTCTGGTTGTAGCCAGAGAACATAGGGGGTTGTAGCCTCCTTGTTGTTGTAGCCAGAGAATTGGGGAGTTGGAGCTTCCCTCAGGTTGTAGCCTAAGAATCTAGGGGGTTGGAGCCTCCTTCCAGTTGTAGTTGGAAAATAAAGGAAGTTGGTGCTTCCAATGAATGTAATTCTTCAAGACATATAAGAAAAAGCATTGCGTGGTTTTCTCCCGATTTGGGTTTCCACGTAAAACACTGGTGTACTGTGTATGTGTGTGATTGTTCATTTCTTATTGATCATTATTGGATAATAATTCTACATTGATATAACACTTGGATTATTTGGATAAAAAGGATTATAATTGCGCTATTACTGATTCACCCCCCCTCTTAGTAATCCGACAACAACATTGGGATCATCACGATGCTAATGTGCACTTTCCTTGGGATCATCACTAGACTGGTCCATTACCCTCGATTCCTTGATCTACTCCTCACTACACTATGTTCAATCAATTAACTGAAGACTGGTTGACTAGTTAACTCAGCTAGGTGGTAGTTCACTCCCGTAACTGCCTGAGAGACTAGACTAGGTGGCAGTGCCCTCCCGTAACTGTTGGTGTGTGTCCATATCACTATAGACCACCACTATGGCGCATTGGTTCTCCTCCAATGCACATTCATTGAGTTATATAGAGTATATCATGTTTAAATTATTCATTATTCAAACGGTTAATAAGAATTCTTCCATTCTTTCTCTCCTTCTTCTTTCTCAATTTCTCTCTGCAAATGCGTGTAGTATTTTCTAGCTAGATCTATTCTGTGTAGGTTCAACACATTTACAGTGTGAGAGTCACTTCTCATAGTTATTGAGAGCATAGGGGGCTGAGTACAATCAGCTTGGGGAAGAGTGCAAGTGAAGCAAGCAAGAGAAAGAGAGGCAATTTGTATGGGTAGGATACCATGTTTTGCACATTCACGTTTTTGCATAGAGAGTTGTTTTTGCATGGATTTTTGTGGCCAAAAATGGAGTTCTAAGTGTGGGAGCGTGTACGAAGTTGTTGTGGACATGTTTGGCTACTGTTTGAGTTGTAATTTCGTGGAGAAAGAGGTCATGTGCATGGGAGCGATGAGTTGTTCAAAATTCATCCAATAAGAATGTGTTTTGGTTGCTGGGAGAATTTGTGTTGGAGTTGTTGAATTCCTGAAGTCCCAACAAGTAGAATTCTTATCCAACCTATGTTGGAAGCCTTAGAGGGGAGTGGAAATTCCTAAGGGAAACTGAGTAGTGAATGGGAATTCCATCCATTGGGTTGTGTAGGTTGAGGGGAAGTGTGTTGGTGGTTTGGAATTAGCTGAGAGTTAACTGTTGAAAGGGGGACATTAACCAGCCTTAGGGACCGTCATCTCTTGTGGATTCATAGCCCCAACTCAGGGGTGTCTTGATGTTGAGATCGGGAACATCAAGGCTACAGTTGGGAGGAATATCCATCCTCTTTAGTGGGTTGCACATTTTATAAGATAAGTGTTCTAGATATATATTTGTTGCCCAATTACTTTGAGTTAACTTGGTTAATGTTGTTTGTTGTGAGTATAATGGTGCATTTAAATACCTGTTTATATGGTTGAATGTTGTTGTATGCTATTTAGTTGTTTCCATCCACAATTGAACAATTATATTTACGTTTTTATTCAGCATGGACAACTGAATGAGTTTGTATTTCACGATGTGTGTTATCTTCTGCATTTTAAATTGGTATTAGAAATTTTTAGTGAGTCATTTTAGCAGTGACGTGACCCGGTTGGGGGCTGGGTATGTTACAAAGTGGCATCAAAGATACTGGTTCAACACTGGACCCGCATGGGCCAAGAACCAATCCGAATTCGAGTAAATTCGTTGTTGCATATTTTGTCTGTGAGAGATTTAGGGAAAAATGAATAATTTAGGGAGGAATCCCCAAATTCGTGGGCAAAATACGAGTTTGAATGAGTCCAAATGGTTTAATAGGGTTAACATAGTAGAGAGGTTAAGTTGCAGATTGAAATTTGACCTGGAATGGTCAAAAATTGAGTTTTAATGGCTTCCTGTAGAGTTGCAAGAATTTTGACGAATCGACAATCGAGATCCCTTTTGATATTGAGATCGACGACTAAGAGTCGTCATGATAAATTTAAAAATCCATAAGGTTCGACCATTTTGAAAGGTTGATCAACTCAACTTCTAGGATTCATTTTGAGGGTTTTTGAGATGGATTAGATCACCGACCAAGATCATCTTAAGTAAGAGATAAATGACCCACATTCACTTGGAATTTGATCAAAAAATTCTAAGTGTTGAAGTTCTCCAATTGAATTCACTGATGGTCGATGGTCAAATCGGTGAAATTTGTAGAGAGTTTTAAGTTTTCCAATAGAAATCACCGATGGTAGATGGTTGAATCGATGAGTTGGGAGAAGAGTGGGTTCGACCAGAATAAATCTCCAATTGTCGATGAATGATTGTTGGGGATCGATAGATTTTGGCCAAAATTTCTAAGTGTCGAGGTTTTCCAACGAAACTTGTCGATGGCCAATGATCGGGGATCGACAAAAATTGGAGAAGGTTTCATGCATCCAGAAGATATCGCCAATCGTCGATGGTTGATGGTTGGGGATCGATAGGATTTGACATAAATTTAACGTGTCTAGAGAGGATCGTCGATTGTCGATGGCGGATGGTCGAGGATCGACATAATCCGATGAATATTTCATGCGTCCAAGGGGACTATTGATCGTGGGTGACTGACGAATCAGGGATCGACAAATTGTGATGAGATTTTTCATTTGTCCAAGAGAGGTGGTCGTTCTTCAATGACGGAAAAGAGGAGGATGATGTCATCATCCATGTATCATGCCATGTCAACAATTTCCACGTCAACAGTTGCCACGTCGGCCTAGAAGTGGTCGATGGCCCATGGTTAGTTCGATCGATTTGGGGAAGTGTTTTCGACAGTCATCAAGGATCCCCGATAGTTGATGGGCTGATAGTCAGGCGTCGAACGAATTAGTGAGGAGTTTTCATTTTCCAACAAAGATCGTTGATGACCGACAATTAAGTCAGACAATTTAAAATTGTGCATAGATCGTTCGTCGGGGAGTTGGGTCGATGGTTGATGGCTAGGTTGGCGGTTTGGAGAAAACATTGTGCGCGACCAAAGGAGAAAGTCAGTCATTGATGGAGCATGGATCAAAAACTCAAATTCCATGGGATTTGAGATTAATGGTTCAGATTTAAAAGGCTATTATAGTAGTAAAACAGTCAAAATTTTAAGAATTTTTGGGTTTTTACAAGTCACGAACTTGCAAGCCGATTTTGAGGCCCTAAAAAATGTTTTTAAGTAGTAGAAACCCACGATAACATAGTGTACTAAGGTGGTACACTAAGTCTCTACAACGCAAATAAAAGAACTCAGAGAGAGCTATTCAATGAGCTAAACAATTTACAAAATGGGGTTGGTATGAGGAAGTTACAACCAAAATAGTGAGAGTAAAATTTTGGCACCAAAGTTACTTCTGGAGGGAATAACTCCATGCTCAGTAGTCCGTTTGGAGCACAGGAGAAGTTGATGGAAATATTATGACCCAAAGAATCCAGCAGTGGAGTCAGAATTGGGTTATGGGTACCTGAAAATGCACAGGAAGAGAAATAAGACACCTGCAACATACAAGGATAAATTGGATAAAATGACCAAAACTTCTCCAGACCATAACTTTTAGCTCGGAGCTCGGTTTTGAGAAAACACATATTCGTTGGAAAGGTATTGAGGAGTATAATAAATATATCAACCCAAAATTTTAAATTGGGCATTATATTTTCTTAGAAAGTGATAAAATATATTGTTTTAGCAGTAAATGAGTGGAAATTGCAACATGTGGATGTTGTAACTTTTTGCTCAAAACTCAGATTGAAGCATGAGTACATCCATTGGAAAGCTGTTTCGAAGAGGAATGAATTTAAGGAATTATATTATAGAATAATTCATTAATATTATTCATAATTTTAAATGAATAATGACCTATAGTCTAATTAATAAATATATTGCAATATGCTTAATTCTAACAACAATTATTGCATGCACATTCTTGTAGAATTAGAGATACAAAAAAACAAACTTTGGTTCCTACATGAGAACTATATATATGGAGGATGCTAAAGGGTATTACATCAATCAATAAGAAGTTATAGGTTTTCATTTCAACAAGGGTAATGTTGAAACTGAGTCTAATGAAAGAAGAGACAAGTAAGAGCCTGTAACTATGAGAAGATTGCAAAAATAAGTGTAGAGCTATAGGGCCGATAATGAGAGGATCATGAAGGCTCAAGAAGAAATAATTCAAAGCCTGAATATGTTGTAGAAGCAAGTAAACAAATATTTAGGCAGAAGGAAATAAGTTAGTTCCAAGCAAGTGGAGGTGTATAGGTCTCATGATATGAGGGATGACCATGGAGGATCTAGATGATCAAGGAGTATTAGCAGACATCAACATCACCATTCCCTAGGGCACTTGAAAAAAAATACATATACATGATCAAGTTTGAAAATCATCCCAAGTATATCTCGTGTCAGACATCAAAGAATGAGACATGGGTTAGATAGATTGCAAGGGGAATTGAGGAAAATCAAGCTACCATCATTTGATGGAGAAAACAAGAAAGGTGAATATGGAGAAACATGGTTGCTAGGAATGAGGAAATATTTCCAATTGCATAACTACTCATCAAATGTAGAAGCCATAATTACATCCTACCACCTTCAAGGGAATGCATCTATGTGGTGGGACTTACTGAAGTAGGTTACACACCTTGATGAGAAAATAATTTCATGGAAGCAGTTCAAGAAATATTTTCAACAACAATACTTTTCAAAGAAATATTATGACAAGAAGGTGAAATAATTATTTGAACTCAAGATTCAGAAAATTACCATGGATGAATATGAGAGAAAGTTCTTAGAACTTCTCAGGGATGTGAACTTCATCAAAAATGAGAAGGTCAAAATTCAGAGGTTCCTGAGCAGATTGCCATTCTTTTACAAGGACAAAATTCAGTTTGATGAACCCAAGAATTTAGAAGAAGCCATAATAAAATCCAAGTATTTGTATGAGCAGAATAGAGGAAAGACAAGTTTCCAAAGGACCTGGGATGACAACAACAAAGGAAATATTGATCAAAGGAAGAAAGGATTTAAGCCACCTTTCATGAGGAATATATCTCAATCATATCAGCAAGGGAAACCATCTCAAGGTGATCAGAAAACGATAAAGTCCTTGGAAATTAGGTCAAGGAAACAACCCATAAAGTTTTGGGGATGTGAAGGAGATCACATGTATAAATATTGTCCTCATCGAGGATATAAGATGTGTTGATGTTTCGGTAGCTGCGAGAACTTCCATGTGTAAACTTTGGACTTATAATAGAATATTCCAGAAGCAATAGAACCATTAAACATATGTTAGAAAACCCTAAGAGAGAAGTCGTCATCAAGAGAAATAATAATAAAGTAAAATATGCATCTAGAAGGAGAAGTCAACCCCATTCAACTAGACAAGATAGTATAAATAGGCAGCTACCTAGCTCATTTGGAAAAACTCACTCAGCCAATGCACAAGTCTAAGGAGGAACTGCAGTGGCAGCTAGGGTGCAAGTTTGGAGAGGGCGCTAGTCTAGAGGAATAGTACAACAACCTTTCAGGTATCTCTCTTGTGCTTCTCTTGGTATAAGGTACACTATATTTGTATGGTTGTTGTGTTGCTACTGCAACAATATTGTGCCTAGGGTTTATCTGCCGGTTCTGGAGTAGGCTTGCTGGATATATTCTAAGTAAAGGTTAAAGTGCTCGGGGGTGGAATTTGTGCCTATGGTTGGGTGAAAATAGTGTGATATTGTCTATGGTTAAATGAGCACACTAAAATTTTAACATGGTATCAGAGCTGGTTTCCTTCTGATCCATGTGGATATTGGTGGCCACCCACCTATTCCAACTAGATCCTCTTGATAGTTTTTAGTTCAACATGTTTCTCTATAAAGATTCTTTGTAATTGTGGGTTCTGCACTTCTGGGGCTATCCTGAAGCCCTACACATCATCTAGGTGGATATTGATGTCCGCCCACCTATTCCAATTGGATTATTTTGGAATTTTTCATGTTAGTACATCTTTATGTACTTCTAGGGTCATTTTGGGGCCCTAAACAATGTTTTTTTTGGCTTGCCACAATCAAACTATAGACAAAGTCATATTTTTATAGAATAATGTGTATTTATCGAAAAGACCTTTCCAACGAAATATCACATGCCTAAAACATAGGTTGTATGCAAAAGTTATGACCCTGGGAAGTTGAGGTACCAACTTACCCATCGAGGCCCTTGTAACTTTTGGCGTTTCATCTCCTAGGGTTAGGTTTTTGGATGTCTAGGGTTTTGGAATTCATGAGTAATGTTAAAAAGGCCTCTGGAGCCTCATTATAATCATTCTTATCAGATGAATGCGTGTAGCAGGCACATCTCTTCTCAGAGATGACTACCACCATTCGAGCAAGTTGTTTTCAGTTATGTAGTTTTACAGTTTCAACCTATTTTCTTTATTCAATAGAAGTTATTATTCATTGGATATCTATTGTTGTTCTCTGTATTTTTGTGTTATTGTATTCAATCTATTATTCATTTTGTTCCGCTCATAAATTAGGATCAGTGGTATTAGAGCGGTCTACTCTTCATTTGTTTTTCTTCGTGCATGTCCCCAATAAGATCTGGGTACAAGAAGTTGGGACTCGAACCAGTCGAGCCTTTGCAATATCGGTCGCATCGAGCCTGACAAAAACCCATGGGGGACGAGAAGAAAGATGATGGAGTAGGAGATCCTTTTAAACTGTTTCTCGAGGAAGCCCTTGCATGACAAAGGAATGAAATGATGGATAAATTTTCACAGATCCTCTGGTGGCTTCCCACAGGAGACACATATTCATAAAGAGGCCACGCAACCCCCTTGAAGGTAAAAGTAAATTTTGATATTCCATTATTTGAAGGAATGATAGATGCAGATGGTGTAGATAAATGGTCGAATCTGCTTGAAGGGTATTTTTCGGTCCACAATTTTTTCAATAGGGAAAATATTACTTTTGCACTCCTCAAGGTCATCCCCCATGTTAAGGACTGGTGGAATACTTACTCTGAGCAAAGGGGCATAGAGGAATCTTCAATATTTGCAGTCACCCCCACATGGGATTCCTTCATGGATCCCATTAAAGAACAATAATACCCTGTTGGAAGCTACGCAGACTAGTACACAAGATGGACAACACTGCGTCAGGAAAGGGACCAAACAATACCAAATTTCACCAATATTTTTCATACCTTGCGCACCAAATTGGGTATCAAAGACTCTAACCAACATCTGGTGCTCAAATACCATGGTTGTCTTCATAGATACATTCAAACAAAAATAGATTTTATGTACATCACATCATTAGGTGCGACTTATAGATATGTTGTTAAGATCGACCATAAATTTAAGTAGAAGAGGTGAGAGTTTGGATCTGCAAACTCCTCACAACCAAAGTAGCGAAAAGGTGGCCCGACCAAAAAAAAAAGGGACAGAGAAAATATGACCACTCTCAAGAAAACCAGTCCAAGCCGAAACCCAAGAAGGGTAATGAGAAGTCGAAGAAGGACATAAGAAAGTGGTGTGAATACCATAAAATTCCTTGGCACAACACTAGAGAATGTCGCTCCAAGCAGTCACTGGTGGCCGGGATGAAATCTTCCGAGTCAGAGGTAGATTCTGACTCTGAATCAAATCCAGAAGGAGGGAAGCAGATTATTGATGTTGAACCCAATGCCATTGTCACTACCACCAAAGTCTAGCCAAGCGAACCAAAAGAACTAGAGGAAGGGGAACACCTCTTTCACTCACATATGTGGGTAAATGGGGGTATGCTTAATTTCATTGTCGATAGCAGAAGTCAAAAGAACTTGATATCAACAGAGGTCATCATGTGGCTGGACCTGCTGATGACACCACACCTGCAACCCTACACCATCGAATGAATTTTCCAAGGAAGAGAGCTTCGCGTCAACAAACAGTGTCGTCTGCCCTACGACATCAAGCCCTTCAAAGACAAGGTATTGTGTGATATTGCTCCCCTTGAATTTTTTGATGTTCTTTTAGGCCAACCATATTTGTGGAAGTGACATGTTGTGTATGAGTCTAAACCCCGCAGTGTTATTATTACTTTGGGTCAACAATTGTACATGATACCATAGGTAGTGTCACCTACTGCTATTTCTTTAATCTCTGCTAAGCAATGCAATAAGGTCATTTTACAAACCGAGAAGTTTGTCTGCTTTGTGATTCGTGCTCGCAGTAAGCAGAAGGTCTCTGCCACATCTGTGACCTCTACACAAAGCCTCTCTTTGTAGAAAAATAAAGTGGACAGGATCGTGGAAGAGTACAAATACATCTTCTCCTCACCCACCGAGGTATCGACGCACTGCCAAGTCAAGCATCCAATTGATCTAACCCTCGATGCACCTCTTCCTAATGGACCAGTCTATCATCGCTCACTGATGGAAAATGACGAAATCAAGCATCAAATCCAAGATCTTCTTAAAAAGGGGCACATCAGACCCAAATCCTCCCCTTGTGAAATCCCAATTGTACTAGTGTAGAAGAAAGACGGGACTTGGAGGCTCTTCATTGATTACAAAGCATTAAAAAAAATCACAGTCAGGAATCGATACCCCATTCCCCAAATTGATGACCTTCTTGACCGACTCAAGGGGAAAAATTTCTTCAGCAAGATTTACCTAAAGTATGGCTACCACCAGGTTTCCATCGAACCTACTAATGTATGGAACACAACTTTCAAATCTAAAGAAGGTCTCTTCGAATGGCTAGTCATGCCCTTTGTCTTAACAAATGCACCAACAAATTTCATGAGTTTGATGGATGATGTATTGATACCATTCACCAACTACTTTGTGTTGGTATATATGGATGAGATCCTCATATTCAACAGAAATTGGGAGGAGCACATGCAACATATTCAATAGGTTTTTAGCACTCTACAACAACACAAGATATATGCCAACTTGGAAAAATGCTCCTTTGGCATGAACAGGGTCCAATACTTGGGATACATTGTTAATGAGCATGGGGTACATTTGGATCCAACTAAGATCCAAGTCATCCTAACTGGCCAACCACAACCACACTAACCGAGCTTCAGAGCTTCTTGGGACTTGCCAACTTCTACTAATGGTTCATGTTGGGATTATCCCATATTGCATGGGCCCTCATCCAAGTTACCAAGGGTGGTGGCAAGGAAAAGTTTGCATGAGGGAAGGCACAACAATGAGCATTTTATGATATGAATCATCGCTTGTGCTTAGCTCCAGTACTCTCCTTACCCGATCTGAAACAACGATTCTATATTGATACTGATGCATCTGACTATGCCGTAGGCGCAATTCTCACTCATTACGGTCATCCTATAGCATACAATAGTGAGACACTCTCATATACCATCCGGAACTACCCCACCTATGAAAAGGAAATGTACTATTCCATTGTGCAAGCCTACCATAAATGGAAACATTACATTCTAGGAAAGGAGACAATCATCCACACTAATCACAAGCCTATGTAGTTCATACAGACACAGGGGAAGTTGCAGAATGTCCGCCATCAAAAGTGGTCCACATACCTGCATCAGTTCCATATCAACATCAAGTATAAGACAAGGAACACAAATTGTGTCGATGACTACCTCATTCGACCTCCCATTGCTTCACTCACCATCGTGCTCCATTCCTGTGGGCATGAGGCATCTAAGTGGCCCCAAATTTATCAGCGAGATCCTGACTTCACCACCACCTATCATCTCTTGGGTACAAGCATGAATGTCACCGATTTTTACATTCAGAATGGACTGTTATGCCATTTGGGCCACCTCTGTGTTCCCTCAAGTGATCATGCAAAGATTATTTTGGAGGCTCACTAAATTCAGATGGCAAGACATTTTGGCGTGGAGAAAACTGTGGCCATTATACAAAAACATTTTTATTGGCCAAAAATTCGACGGGAGGTCATTAAATATATCAGATCTTGTACTACCTGTGCCATTTCCAAGCCAACCATTGAGAATAAATACTTATACACCCCTCTTCCTACTTCCGAGAGGCCTTGGAAATCCATATTAATGGATTACATGTCTGGCCTTCTGTCAACCAAGCAAGGCAATGATTGTATATTTGTGCTGGTTGATCAGTTTTTGAAGATGGCCATTCTCACATCCTGCAACAAGAGCATCACACCGAAATATACTTCCAAGCTCTTCTTCAAATGACTGTGGGTCCATTTTGGGATACCATAGACCATCATCTTAGATTGGGACAACAGGTTCATCAACACATTTTGGTCGAGTCTCTGGTCACTATTAGACACCAAGCTCACTAAATCCACTACCTTCCACCCTCAAACCAATGGCCAAACAAAGATCATCAACCAGATGATTGTGCACATCTTGCACATGTATAACTCTAAGAAACCACGCACATGGGATGAGAGTCTTCCCTATTTTCAACATAGATACAAGAGGGCTCTCCATAGCTCCACCAACCGTAGCCCATTTCAGGTGGGGTTGGGATTCCAACCCTTAGGTCCCATTGATGTTGCACTACCTCATGAAACCACACATGCATAATCTTCCCATGTTCAGTCTAAGGCCGACAAAGCCACCAGATTCATTGAGAGGATTTATCACATCCACCAATAGGTCCATGAGATTTTGTAGAAAGCCAATGCTAAGTACAAGAAGCGTCATGATCAACACCATGTACCGCACAAGTTTTAGGTGGGAGACAAGGTATGGTTACCTTTGTAGAAAGAGCGCCTTACATGGCCCCATCAGAATCTCTGTCCACTTCTCTATGGGCATTACACCATCACCAACATTATGGCTGAAAATTATTTTGAGCTCAACACTCCCCCTTCCTTGGCTTGCACCCAGTGTTCAATGTGGACCTCCTCTGACCATATTTTCCACCATTATTGGACACCTTGAAGATCGCATAACAATTGACACCAATAGAGCTCAACCATGACTGGATGGAACACGAATACATTGATCATATAGTGGACACACAGGTCAAGAGCACTCACCAGCAGAGGATCCAACTTTATCGGGTTGTCAAGGCAGGGAAGATCTTGCACCAAGGCAAGTGGCTCACCCAGGGTGAAATTCAACAAGAATTTTCTCACCTAATGGGGGAACTCAACGCAATGGATAACATTGCTTCCTAAGCGGGGAGGACTGATCCAGGTGGATATTGGTGGCCACACACCTATTCCAATTGGCTCATCTTGAAATTTTTTAGTTCAACACATTTCTCTGTAATGATGACATTTCTTTGTAATTGTGGGTTCTTCACTTCTGGGGCTATCTTGAATCCCTACACAACATCTAGGTGGATATTGGTGGACGCCCACCTATTCCAACTAGCTTATTTTGGAAGTTTTCATGTCAATACATATTTTTGTACTTCCAAGGCCATTTTGGGGCCCTAAACAATGTTTTTTTAGCTTGCCACAATCAAACTTTAGACAGATTCAAAGTTTTATGACATAACGAAAAGACCTTTCCAATGGGTTATCACACGCCTAAAATGGAGGTCATATGCAAAAGTTACGACCCCGAGAAGTTGAGGTACCAATTTACCCATCGGGGCCCACATAAGTTTTGGCGTTTCATCTCCTAGGGTTATGTTTTTGGATGTCTAGGGTTTTTGGATTCATGAGTAATGTTAAAAAGGCCTCTGGAGCCTCATTGTAATCATTCTGCTCAAATGAATGTGCATAGTAGCCACATCTCTTCTCAGAGATAGCTACCACCCTTCGAACAAGTTGTTTTCAGTTCTGCAGTTTTACAGTTTCAACCTATTTACTTTATTCAATAGAAGTTATTGTTCACTGGATATATGTTTTTGTTCTTCGTATCTCTATGTTATTGTATTCAATCTATTATTCATTTCATTCCACTCATAAATACAGATCACCTTCACAACATTCTAACCATTGGAAGGAATATCTTCAATTTTTCCCATTATTAAGCTCGTTAAGCACTTTTTGATCCCATCAAGGAGGTCGCCTAAGTAGGGTGCATCTTTCCCCCAGTCCAGATATGAATTTATTTGAGGTTGGAAAATTAGGGTTTCCTCATAAACCCTANGATTTGGGTTTCCACGTAAAACACTGGTGTACTGTGTATGTGTGTGATTGTTCATTTCTTATTGATCATTATTGGATAATAATTCTACATTGATATAACACTTGGATTATTTGGATAAAAAGGATTATAATTGCGCTATTACTGATTCACCCCCCCTCTTAGTAATCCGACAACAACATTGGGATCATCACGATGCTAATGTGCACTTTCCTTGGGATCATCACTAGACTGGTCCATTACCCTCGATTCCTTGATCTACTCCTCACTACACTATGTTCAATCAATTAACTGAAGACTGGTTGACTAGTTAACTCAGCTAGGTGGTAGTTCACTCCCGTAACTGCCTGAGAGACTAGACTAGGTGGCAGTGCCCTCCCGTAACTGTTGGTGTGTGTCCATATCACTATAGACCACCACTATGGCGCATTGGTTCTCCTCCAATGCACATTCATTGAGTTATATAGAGTATATCATGTTTAAATTATTCATTATTCAAACGGTTAATAAGAATTCTTCCATTCTTTCTCTCCTTCTTCTTTCTCAATTTCTCTCTGCAAATGCGTGTAGTATTTTCTAGCTAGATCTATTCTGTGTAGGTTCAACACATTTACAGTGTGAGAGTCACTTCTCATAGTTATTGAGAGCATAGGGGGCTGAGTACAATCAGCTTGGGGAAGAGTGCAAGTGAAGCAAGCAAGAGAAAGAGAGGCAATTTGTATGGGTAGGATACCATGTTTTGCACATTCACGTTTTTGCATAGAGAGTTGTTTTTGCATGGATTTTTGTGGCCAAAAATGGAGTTCTAAGTGTGGGAGCGTGTACGAAGTTGTTGTGGACATGTTTGGCTACTGTTTGAGTTGTAATTTCGTGGAGAAAGAGGTCATGTGCATGGGAGCGATGAGTTGTTCAAAATTCATCCAATAAGAATGTGTTTTGGTTGCTGGGAGAATTTGTGTTGGAGTTGTTGAATTCCTGAAGTCCCAACAAGTAGAATTCTTATCCAACCTATGTTGGAAGCCTTAGAGGGGAGTGGAAATTCCTAAGGGAAACTGAGTAGTGAATGGGAATTCCATCCATTGGGTTGTGTAGGTTGAGGGGAAGTGTGTTGGTGGTTTGGAATTAGCTGAGAGTTAACTGTTGAAAGGGGGACATTAACCAGCCTTAGGGACCGTCATCTCTTGTGGATTCATAGCCCCAACTCAGGGGTGTCTTGATGTTGAGATCGGGAACATCAAGGCTACAGTTGGGAGGAATATCCATCCTCTTTAGTGGGTTGCACATTTTATAAGATAAGTGTTCTAGATATATATTTGTTGCCCAATTACTTTGAGTTAACTTGGTTAATGTTGTTTGTTGTGAGTATAATGGTGCATTTAAATACCTGTTTATATGGTTGAATGTTGTTGTATGCTATTTAGTTGTTTCCATCCACAATTGAACAATTATATTTACGTTTTTATTCAGCATGGACAACTGAATGAGTTTGTATTTCACGATGTGTGTTATCTTCTGCATTTTAAATTGGTATTAGAAATTTTTAGTGAGTCATTTTAGCAGTGACGTGACCCGGTTGGGGGCTGGGTATGTTACAAAGTGGCATCAAAGATACTGGTTCAACACTGGACCCGCATGGGCCAAGAACCAATCCGAATTCGAGTAAATTCGTTGTTGCATATTTTGTCTGTGAGAGATTTAGGGAAAAATGAATAATTTAGGGAGGAATCCCCAAATTCGTGGGCAAAATACGAGTTTGAATGAGTCCAAATGGTTTAATAGGGTTAACATAGTAGAGAGGTTAAGTTGCAGATTGAAATTTGACCTGGAATGGTCAAAAATTGAGTTTTAATGGCTTCCTGTAGAGTTGCAAGAATTTTGACGAATCGACAATCGAGATCCCTTTTGATATTGAGATCGACGACTAAGAGTCGTCATGATAAATTTAAAAATCCATAAGGTTCGACCATTTTGAAAGGTTGATCAACTCAACTTCTAGGATTCATTTTGAGGGTTTTTGAGATGGATTAGATCACCGACCAAGATCATCTTAAGTAAGAGATAAATGACCCACATTCACTTGGAATTTGATCAAAAAATTCTAAGTGTTGAAGTTCTCCAATT
Organism: Picea glauca; assembly: GCA_000966675.3. Lineage (NCBI taxonomy): Eukaryota > Viridiplantae > Streptophyta > Pinopsida > Pinales > Pinaceae > Picea > Picea glauca. The sequence goes on from JZKD02S0102428.1 coordinate 14,766, forward strand.
GAATTCACTGATGGTCGATGGTCAAATCGGTGAAATTTGTAGAGAGTTTTAAGTTTTCCAATAGAAATCACCGATGGTAGATGGTTGAATCGATGAGTTGGGAGAAGAGTGGGTTCGACCAGAATAAATCTCCAATTGTCGATGAATGATTGTTGGGGATCGATAGATTTTGGCCAAAATTTCTAAGTGTCGAGGTTTTCCAACGAAACTTGTCGATGGCCAATGATCGGGGATCGACAAAAATTGGAGAAGGTTTCATGCATCCAGAAGATATCGCCAATCGTCGATGGTTGATGGTTGGGGATCGATAGGATTTGACATAAATTTAACGTGTCTAGAGAGGATCGTCGATTGTCGATGGCGGATGGTCGAGGATCGACATAATCCGATGAATATTTCATGCGTCCAAGGGGACTATTGATCGTGGGTGACTGACGAATCAGGGATCGACAAATTGTGATGAGATTTTTCATTTGTCCAAGAGAGGTGGTCGTTCTTCAATGACGGAAAAGAGGAGGATGATGTCATCATCCATGTATCATGCCATGTCAACAATTTCCACGTCAACAGTTGCCACGTCGGCCTAGAAGTGGTCGATGGCCCATGGTTAGTTCGATCGATTTGGGGAAGTGTTTTCGACAGTCATCAAGGATCCCCGATAGTTGATGGGCTGATAGTCAGGCGTCGAACGAATTAGTGAGGAGTTTTCATTTTCCAACAAAGATCGTTGATGACCGACAATTAAGTCAGACAATTTAAAATTGTGCATAGATCGTTCGTCGGGGAGTTGGGTCGATGGTTGATGGCTAGGTTGGCGGTTTGGAGAAAACATTGTGCGCGACCAAAGGAGAAAGTCAGTCATTGATGGAGCATGGATCAAAAACTCAAATTCCATGGGATTTGAGATTAATGGTTCAGATTTAAAAGGCTATTATAGTAGTAAAACAGTCAAAATTTTAAGAATTTTTGGGTTTTTACAAGTCACGAACTTGCAAGCCGATTTTGAGGCCCTAAAAAATGTTTTTAAGTAGTAGAAACCCACGATAACATAGTGTACTAAGGTGGTACACTAAGTCTCTACAACGCAAATAAAAGAACTCAGAGAGAGCTATTCAATGAGCTAAACAATTTACAAAATGGGGTTGGTATGAGGAAGTTACAACCAAAATAGTGAGAGTAAAATTTTGGCACCAAAGTTACTTCTGGAGGGAATAACTCCATGCTCAGTAGTCCGTTTGGAGCACAGGAGAAGTTGATGGAAATATTATGACCCAAAGAATCCAGCAGTGGAGTCAGAATTGGGTTATGGGTACCTGAAAATGCACAGGAAGAGAAATAAGACACCTGCAACATACAAGGATAAATTGGATAAAATGACCAAAACTTCTCCAGACCATAACTTTTAGCTCGGAGCTCGGTTTTGAGAAAACACATATTCGTTGGAAAGGTATTGAGGAGTATAATAAATATATCAACCCAAAATTTTAAATTGGGCATTATATTTTCTTAGAAAGTGATAAAATATATTGTTTTAGCAGTAAATGAGTGGAAATTGCAACATGTGGATGTTGTAACTTTTTGCTCAAAACTCAGATTGAAGCATGAGTACATCCATTGGAAAGCTGTTTCGAAGAGGAATGAATTTAAGGAATTATATTATAGAATAATTCATTAATATTATTCATAATTTTAAATGAATAATGACCTATAGTCTAATTAATAAATATATTGCAATATGCTTAATTCTAACAACAATTATTGCATGCACATTCTTGTAGAATTAGAGATACAAAAAAACAAACTTTGGTTCCTACATGAGAACTATATATATGGAGGATGCTAAAGGGTATTACATCAATCAATAAGAAGTTATAGGTTTTCATTTCAACAAGGGTAATGTTGAAACTGAGTCTAATGAAAGAAGAGACAAGTAAGAGCCTGTAACTATGAGAAGATTGCAAAAATAAGTGTAGAGCTATAGGGCCGATAATGAGAGGATCATGAAGGCTCAAGAAGAAATAATTCAAAGCCTGAATATGTTGTAGAAGCAAGTAAACAAATATTTAGGCAGAAGGAAATAAGTTAGTTCCAAGCAAGTGGAGGTGTATAGGTCTCATGATATGAGGGATGACCATGGAGGATCTAGATGATCAAGGAGTATTAGCAGACATCAACATCACCATTCCCTAGGGCACTTGAAAAAAAATACATATACATGATCAAGTTTGAAAATCATCCCAAGTATATCTCGTGTCAGACATCAAAGAATGAGACATGGGTTAGATAGATTGCAAGGGGAATTGAGGAAAATCAAGCTACCATCATTTGATGGAGAAAACAAGAAAGGTGAATATGGAGAAACATGGTTGCTAGGAATGAGGAAATATTTCCAATTGCATAACTACTCATCAAATGTAGAAGCCATAATTACATCCTACCACCTTCAAGGGAATGCATCTATGTGGTGGGACTTACTGAAGTAGGTTACACACCTTGATGAGAAAATAATTTCATGGAAGCAGTTCAAGAAATATTTTCAACAACAATACTTTTCAAAGAAATATTATGACAAGAAGGTGAAATAATTATTTGAACTCAAGATTCAGAAAATTACCATGGATGAATATGAGAGAAAGTTCTTAGAACTTCTCAGGGATGTGAACTTCATCAAAAATGAGAAGGTCAAAATTCAGAGGTTCCTGAGCAGATTGCCATTCTTTTACAAGGACAAAATTCAGTTTGATGAACCCAAGAATTTAGAAGAAGCCATAATAAAATCCAAGTATTTGTATGAGCAGAATAGAGGAAAGACAAGTTTCCAAAGGACCTGGGATGACAACAACAAAGGAAATATTGATCAAAGGAAGAAAGGATTTAAGCCACCTTTCATGAGGAATATATCTCAATCATATCAGCAAGGGAAACCATCTCAAGGTGATCAGAAAACGATAAAGTCCTTGGAAATTAGGTCAAGGAAACAACCCATAAAGTTTTGGGGATGTGAAGGAGATCACATGTATAAATATTGTCCTCATCGAGGATATAAGATGTGTTGATGTTTCGGTAGCTGCGAGAACTTCCATGTGTAAACTTTGGACTTATAATAGAATATTCCAGAAGCAATAGAACCATTAAACATATGTTAGAAAACCCTAAGAGAGAAGTCGTCATCAAGAGAAATAATAATAAAGTAAAATATGCATCTAGAAGGAGAAGTCAACCCCATTCAACTAGACAAGATAGTATAAATAGGCAGCTACCTAGCTCATTTGGAAAAACTCACTCAGCCAATGCACAAGTCTAAGGAGGAACTGCAGTGGCAGCTAGGGTGCAAGTTTGGAGAGGGCGCTAGTCTAGAGGAATAGTACAACAACCTTTCAGGTATCTCTCTTGTGCTTCTCTTGGTATAAGGTACACTATATTTGTATGGTTGTTGTGTTGCTACTGCAACAATATTGTGCCTAGGGTTTATCTGCCGGTTCTGGAGTAGGCTTGCTGGATATATTCTAAGTAAAGGTTAAAGTGCTCGGGGGTGGAATTTGTGCCTATGGTTGGGTGAAAATAGTGTGATATTGTCTATGGTTAAATGAGCACACTAAAATTTTAACATGGTATCAGAGCTGGTTTCCTTCTGATCCATGTGGATATTGGTGGCCACCCACCTATTCCAACTAGATCCTCTTGATAGTTTTTAGTTCAACATGTTTCTCTATAAAGATTCTTTGTAATTGTGGGTTCTGCACTTCTGGGGCTATCCTGAAGCCCTACACATCATCTAGGTGGATATTGATGTCCGCCCACCTATTCCAATTGGATTATTTTGGAATTTTTCATGTTAGTACATCTTTATGTACTTCTAGGGTCATTTTGGGGCCCTAAACAATGTTTTTTTTGGCTTGCCACAATCAAACTATAGACAAAGTCATATTTTTATAGAATAATGTGTATTTATCGAAAAGACCTTTCCAACGAAATATCACATGCCTAAAACATAGGTTGTATGCAAAAGTTATGACCCTGGGAAGTTGAGGTACCAACTTACCCATCGAGGCCCTTGTAACTTTTGGCGTTTCATCTCCTAGGGTTAGGTTTTTGGATGTCTAGGGTTTTGGAATTCATGAGTAATGTTAAAAAGGCCTCTGGAGCCTCATTATAATCATTCTTATCAGATGAATGCGTGTAGCAGGCACATCTCTTCTCAGAGATGACTACCACCATTCGAGCAAGTTGTTTTCAGTTATGTAGTTTTACAGTTTCAACCTATTTTCTTTATTCAATAGAAGTTATTATTCATTGGATATCTATTGTTGTTCTCTGTATTTTTGTGTTATTGTATTCAATCTATTATTCATTTTGTTCCGCTCATAAATTAGGATCAGTGGTATTAGAGCGGTCTACTCTTCATTTGTTTTTCTTCGTGCATGTCCCCAATAAGATCTGGGTACAAGAAGTTGGGACTCGAACCAGTCGAGCCTTTGCAATATCGGTCGCATCGAGCCTGACAAAAACCCATGGGGGACGAGAAGAAAGATGATGGAGTAGGAGATCCTTTTAAACTGTTTCTCGAGGAAGCCCTTGCATGACAAAGGAATGAAATGATGGATAAATTTTCACAGATCCTCTGGTGGCTTCCCACAGGAGACACATATTCATAAAGAGGCCACGCAACCCCCTTGAAGGTAAAAGTAAATTTTGATATTCCATTATTTGAAGGAATGATAGATGCAGATGGTGTAGATAAATGGTCGAATCTGCTTGAAGGGTATTTTTCGGTCCACAATTTTTTCAATAGGGAAAATATTACTTTTGCACTCCTCAAGGTCATCCCCCATGTTAAGGACTGGTGGAATACTTACTCTGAGCAAAGGGGCATAGAGGAATCTTCAATATTTGCAGTCACCCCCACATGGGATTCCTTCATGGATCCCATTAAAGAACAATAATACCCTGTTGGAAGCTACGCAGACTAGTACACAAGATGGACAACACTGCGTCAGGAAAGGGACCAAACAATACCAAATTTCACCAATATTTTTCATACCTTGCGCACCAAATTGGGTATCAAAGACTCTAACCAACATATGGTGCTCAAATACCATGGTTGTCTGCATAGATACATTCAAACAAAAATAGAGTTTATGTACATCACATCATTAGGTGCGACTTATAGATATGTTGTTAATATCGACCATAAATTTAAGTAGAAGAGGTGAGAGTTTGGATCTGCAAACTCCTCACAACCAAAGTAGCGAAAAGGTGGCCCGACCCAAAAAAAAAGGGACAGATAAAATATGACCACTCTCAAGAAAACCAGTCCAAGCCGAAACCCAAGAAGGGTAATGAGAAGTCGAAGAAGGACATAAGAAAGTGGTGTGAATACCATAAAATCCCTTGGCACAACACTAGAGAATGTCGCTCCAAGCAGTCACTGGTGGCCGAGATGAAATCTTCCGAGTCAGAGGTAGATTCTGACTCTGAATCAAATCCAGAAGGAGGTAAGCAGATTATTGATTTTGAACCCAATGCCATTGTCACTACCACCAAAGTCTAGCCAAGAGAACCAAAAGAACTAGAGGAAGGGGAACACCTCTTTCACTCACATATGTGGGTAAATGGGGGTATGCTTAATTTCATTGTCGATAGCAGAAGTAAAAATAACTTGATATCAATAGAGGTCATCATGTGGCTGGACCTACTGATGACACCACACCTGCAACCCTACACCATCGAATGAATTTTCCAAGGAAGAGAGCTTCGCGTCAACGAACAGTGTCGTCTGCCCTACGACATCAAGCCCTTCAAAGACAAGGTATTGTGTGATATTGCTCCCCTTGAATTTTGTGATGTTCTTTTAGGCCAACCATATTTGTGGAAGTGACATGTTGTGTATGAGTCTAAACCCCGCAGTGTTATTATTACTTTGGGTCGACAATTGTACATGATACCATAGGTAGTGTCACCTACCGCTATTTCTTTAATCTCTGCTAAGCAATGCAATAAGGTCATTTTACAAACCGAGAAGTTTGTCTGCTTTGTGATTCGTGCTCGCAGTAAGCAGAAGGTCTCTGCCACATCTGTGACCTCTACACAAAGCCTCTCTTTGTAGAAAAATAAAGTGGACAGGATCGTGGAAGAGTACAAATACATCTTCTCCTCACCCACCGAGGTATCGACGCACTGCCAAGTCAAGCATCCAATTGATCTAACCCTCGATGCACCTCTTCCTAATGGACCAGTCTATCATCGCTCACTGATGGAAAATGACGAAATCAAGCATCAAATCCAAGATCTTCTTAAAAAGGGGCACATCAGACCCAAATCCTCCCCTTGTGAAATCCCAATTGTACTAGTGTAGAAGAAAGACGGGACTTGGAGGCTCTTCATTGATTACAAAGCATTAAAAAAAATCACAGTCAGGAATCGATACCCCATTCCCCAAATTGATGACCTTCTTGACCGACTCAAGGGGAAAAATTTCTTCAGCAAGATTTACCTAAAGTATGGCTACCACCAGGTTTCCATCGAACCTACTAATGTATGGAACACAACTTTCAAATCTAAAGAAGGTCTCTTCGAATGGCTAGTCATGCCCTTTGTCTTAACAAATGCACCAACAAATTTCATGAGTTTGATGGATGATGTATTGATACCATTCACCAACTACTTTGTGTTGGTATATATGGATGAGATCCTCATATTCAACAGAAATTGGGAGGAGCACATGCAACATATTCAATAGGTTTTTAGCACTCTACAACAACACAAGATATATGCCAACTTGGAAAAATGCTCCTTTGGCATGAACAGGGTCCAATACTTGGGATACATTGTTAATGAGCATGGGGTACATTTGGATCCAACTAAGATCCAAGTCATCCTAACTGGCCAACCACAACCACACTAACCGAGCTTCAGAGCTTCTTGGGACTTGCCAACTTCTACTAATGGTTCATGTTGGGATTATCCCATATTGCATGGGCCCTCATCCAAGTTACCAAGGGTGGTGGCAAGGAAAAGTTTGCATGAGGGAAGGCACAACAATGAGCATTTTATGATATGAATCATCGCTTGTGCTTAGCTCCAGTACTCTCCTTACCCGATCTGAAACAACGATTCTATATTGATACTGATGCATCTGACTATGCCGTAGGCGCAATTCTCACTCATTACGGTCATCCTATAGCATACAATAGTGAGACACTCTCATATACCATCCGGAACTACCCCACCTATGAAAAGGAAATGTACTATTCCATTGTGCAAGCCTACCATAAATGGAAACATTACATTCTAGGAAAGGAGACAATCATCCACACTAATCACAAGCCTATGTAGTTCATACAGACACAGGGGAAGTTGCAGAATGTCCGCCATCAAAAGTGGTCCACATACCTGCATCAGTTCCATATCAACATCAAGTATAAGACAAGGAACACAAATTGTGTCGATGACTACCTCATTCGACCTCCCATTGCTTCACTCACCATCGTGCTCCATTCCTGTGGGCATGAGGCATCTAAGTGGCCCCAAATTTATCAGCGAGATCCTGACTTCACCACCACCTATCATCTCTTGGGTACAAGCATGAATGTCACCGATTTTTACATTCAGAATGGACTGTTATGCCATTTGGGCCACCTCTGTGTTCCCTCAAGTGATCATGCAAAGATTATTTTGGAGGCTCACTAAATTCAGATGGCAAGACATTTTGGCGTGGAGAAAACTGTGGCCATTATACAAAAACATTTTTATTGGCCAAAAATTCGACGGGAGGTCATTAAATATATCAGATCTTGTACTACCTGTGCCATTTCCAAGCCAACCATTGAGAATAAATACTTATACACCCCTCTTCCTACTTCCGAGAGGCCTTGGAAATCCATATTAATGGATTACATGTCTGGCCTTCTGTCAACCAAGCAAGGCAATGATTGTATATTTGTGCTGGTTGATCAGTTTTTGAAGATGGCCATTCTCACATCCTGCAACAAGAGCATCACACCGAAATATACTTCCAAGCTCTTCTTCAAATGACTGTGGGTCCATTTTGGGATACCATAGACCATCATCTTAGATTGGGACAACAGGTTCATCAACACATTTTGGTCGAGTCTCTGGTCACTATTAGACACCAAGCTCACTAAATCCACTACCTTCCACCCTCAAACCAATGGCCAAACAAAGATCATCAACCAGATGATTGTGCACATCTTGCACATGTATAACTCTAAGAAACCACGCACATGGGATGAGAGTCTTCCCTATTTTCAACATAGATACAAGAGGGCTCTCCATAGCTCCACCAACCGTAGCCCATTTCAGGTGGGGTTGGGATTCCAACCCTTAGGTCCCATTGATGTTGCACTACCTCATGAAACCACACATGCATAATCTTCCCATGTTCAGTCTAAGGCCGACAAAGCCACCAGATTCATTGAGAGGATTTATCACATCCACCAATAGGTCCATGAGATTTTGTAGAAAGCCAATGCTAAGTACAAGAAGCGTCATGATCAACACCATGTACCGCACAAGTTTTAGGTGGGAGACAAGGTATGGTTACCTTTGTAGAAAGAGCGCCTTACATGGCCCCATCAGAATCTCTGTCCACTTCTCTATGGGCATTACACCATCACCAACATTATGGCTGAAAATTATTTTGAGCTCAACACTCCCCCTTCCTTGGCTTGCACCCAGTGTTCAATGTGGACCTCCTCTGACCATATTTTCCACCATTATTGGACACCTTGAAGATCGCATAACAATTGACACCAATAGAGCTCAACCATGACTGGATGGAACACGAATACATTGATCATATAGTGGACACACAGGTCAAGAGCACTCACCAGCAGAGGATCCAACTTTATCGGGTTGTCAAGGCAGGGAAGATCTTGCACCAAGGCAAGTGGCTCACCCAGGGTGAAATTCAACAAGAATTTTCTCACCTAATGGGGGAACTCAACGCAATGGATAACATTGCTTCCTAAGCGGGGAGGACTGATCCAGGTGGATATTGGTGGCCACACACCTATTCCAATTGGCTCATCTTGAAATTTTTTAGTTCAACACATTTCTCTGTAATGATGACATTTCTTTGTAATTGTGGGTTCTTCACTTCTGGGGCTATCTTGAATCCCTACACAACATCTAGGTGGATATTGGTGGACGCCCACCTATTCCAACTAGCTTATTTTGGAAGTTTTCATGTCAATACATATTTTTGTACTTCCAAGGCCATTTTGGGGCCCTAAACAATGTTTTTTTAGCTTGCCACAATCAAACTTTAGACAGATTCAAAGTTTTATGACATAACGAAAAGACCTTTCCAATGGGTTATCACACGCCTAAAATGGAGGTCATATGCAAAAGTTACGACCCCGAGAAGTTGAGGTACCAATTTACCCATCGGGGCCCACATAAGTTTTGGCGTTTCATCTCCTAGGGTTATGTTTTTGGATGTCTAGGGTTTTTGGATTCATGAGTAATGTTAAAAAGGCCTCTGGAGCCTCATTGTAATCATTCTGCTCAAATGAATGTGCATAGTAGCCACATCTCTTCTCAGAGATAGCTACCACCCTTCGAACAAGTTGTTTTCAGTTCTGCAGTTTTACAGTTTCAACCTATTTACTTTATTCAATAGAAGTTATTGTTCACTGGATATATGTTTTTGTTCTTCGTATCTCTATGTTATTGTATTCAATCTATTATTCATTTCATTCCACTCATAAATACAGATCACCTTCACAACATTCTAACCATTGGAAGGAATATCTTCAATTTTTCCCATTATTAAGCTCGTTAAGCACTTTTTGATCCCATCAAGGAGGTCGCCTAAGTAGGGTGCATCTTTCCCCCAGTCCAGATATGAATTTATTTGAGGTTGGAAAATTAGGGTTTCCTCATAAACCCTA
>JZKD02S0102461.1:8913-24678 GCA_000966675.3 Picea glauca
AGCATCATCCTTAGACGATGAACTAGATGAAGTGGAATGTGAAACATATCTAAATCTTTGGATGAGGTTGAGGGCACTGAAAACATGAAAAATGAGTGACATCATGTCCCGAGGAAGGGTCGACCATAACTCATATAACTTTGGTACCGTAACATCTTTCTAACATGTATAGGTTCCACTCTCTGCCTGGAAATAATACTATATATGCAATCTTCTAACTCAGTTAGGACTCTCCGATTTTTCTTGCGTGGCATGTCGTGTTTATGTATGAGAGGCTGCCTAACTACCTCATCCATCTCCTCATCATGTTGGGGAGGATAATACCCAACATACGTGCCAATATATGCGAAACAATAGACAATACTAGTCAGATAATTGAGACAAAATGTTTCAACAAATTACATGTGCATTTAATAAGACAAAAAAAATGCAACTATATTTATCAAAACATAACAACAATATTACGTCTATCATCTAGTGGCTCATCTGCAGTAAAGAGGATGTTCGAACATCCTCTACAATACATATTCGAATAAGGGTACTGTACAAGATCAAGGACAATATTGTCCTCTCTAGACAAACAATCACATATATCTCTATCGACAAGAGTACACGACCACTCCTGTTGGCCCCTCTTGGAAGAAGTCGACAAGTTAGTGACATATGTGGAGTTAGTGAGTTTGGCCTTGAATGGTTTCACCAAGACTTGGCATTCATTCATCGAAGGCATCTATGCTCGAGAGAAGCTTCCAAAATTCAACCAATTGTGGGATGATTGCTTCCATGATGAGACTCGTCGAGAGTCTCTAGGAGGCTCGTAGGAGGATGGTGATGAGGAGAACCTTGCACTTGTTAGTCAACCAAAGAATGGCAAGGGGAAGGTTAGGATGAATATAGGTGGAGATTCATCTTCACAAGCCGACACATGGAAGGACCTAAGTAAGGTCAAGTGTTTTCATTATCATAAGAAGCGACACTATGATTCACATTGTCCGGAGATGAAGAAGGGTGGAAACATGATGCAACTAGAGGTAGCTGCATTGGAAAAGGATCAAGTGGATGCGTTTTCCAAAAAATTTGAGAGGGAATTCTTACTTGTTTCCCATCTTTCTCAAACACCATATCAGTTGGTGTGTGGTTGCTAGATAACTGAGCCACATGTCATATGACATGAGTATGAGAATTGTTCAAGAGCTTCACAAAGTTATACTCTGATCTGTATGTGGAACTTGGTATGGGAACCAATCATGCGATTAAGGGATATGGGAAAATGTCATTCCAGATGGAGTCAAGAGGCATGTTAAGAGTGATGAATGTGTTATGGGTGCCAAAACGTAGGAGAAGTGTGCTCTCAGTCTCATCAATTGAGAAGAAGGGATTTGACATGGCGTTTCATGATGGATAGGCATTGAAAAAACTCATAGGATCTAGCTTAGAAATAGTAGTGCTTCTTGGAGTTAGAGAGAGAAAATTGTATAGGATAAAGGGATAGCCTATGCGAGAAATGAAAAGCAACGAAGTGGTAGAGAACAAGGGGCAGGTAGCTCCAGAGGTTGAGAGACTTAGAGGGAGTCAACCTTTAGGCTCAGGTGGGAAGGACCAACCTTCAAAGTCTATCAATAAGGATTCATGGTACAATATGGCCATGCAGGAGGCTTCTAGGAGCATGTTCAAAGGCAACAAGTCTTCGAAGAAGGGTCCGGACGAGATGGCAGGGATAAATTTTGTTTCAGAGGAAGCATCCAATCAGGTGGATTAGAAAGTAACCATCGTAGCATATATGATAGTGAAGACAAAGACACTTTCGGGAGATAGAAGTACATTCCTCACTAGGAGGGAGTGTTGATGTATGCAACATCATACAGGTACTTCCACGTTGGTTTGTGTCTAACACGTGGGAGTCGTCCTTAATTCCTCTTTGGACTTAGGAGATTCACTTTATTAAAATGATTAATAAAGTGAATGCACTTTTGTAATTGATGTGAGTTTAATTTAATTAAATGCTAAGTTTTTTGGCATTAGTAATTAAATTAAATCCTAACCATTAATCTCAAATGAATGCGAGATTAGATCTCAGTCGTTGATCACTTTGGAGATCTAGGGTAAACTCAAGGTTATAAAAGGCAGTCTACGTGAGAGGAGTGCACACACACATAATGAGTGAGTGATATCTCATTGATTGGGTGGAGAATGAATTCCATCCAAGTGTGCAGGGGCAGGGGCCGAGGAAAGGAGCAAAGGGAAAAAAAGGGATATATAACCCAACCAACAAGATCAAAGGACTGATCTTGAGGTTTGTAGGGATTCACTATTTGTTGTATTATATTTTTCCTCAGGTGGGCCATTATCTTAGGATGGGAGCCCAAATTAATAACAATAATGATATCACATTAATGGTTTTCCCTTCAGGGTTTTTCTAGGAGTTTTTATCTAGAAATTTCATGTGCAATGTGTTTGGTTTCTAGTTTTTGCTTTCGTTGTAATGTTTTTTTAAATAACTCAACAATGCATTTATTCAATAAAGTGATTTTATTTGGAACTAATTGTCGGGAGTTGGGTTAAGGAAAATTAACAACAACAATAATAGATTAATTAAGTAATTAGGAAGACTCTCACAATAATAATAGATTAATTTAGTAATTAGGAAGACTCTCATAATAATAATAGATTTGTTAGTTAATAAGGAGCTTCATAGAAAATCTTTAAAATTAAAACTATAAAGTTTTTAAAAAGTTTATTAGATAATGAAATTTTATATTCATTTAGATGAGAATATCAATATGGAATAATATATATATATTTCTTTGGAGAAAAAAATTGACAACTTTATTCTTTAAATACTTAAAAGTTGCAACTAGTATGAGCCTTATGAGGCTATCTTCATTAGGTTGGGGCTTGGGATCAAAATTACAAGGCACATCTTAGACACATTGGGAGAATTTAATAAGAAAAGTGGGAGACTTTACTACCTAACCTTCAAGAGGATACATAATGAGAAAACATTCCTCGATCGTTTGTGATCATGGAGAGGTATTTGGAGTTAATTTGTCATTATAGCTGGTTTATTTTAGTGGGAAAGAAAATGGGAGTTACCTAATATTGTGCTACCTCTTGGATTTGGAGACCATATCATTTGTATTGGCCTGATTATTGCAATACCTTATTGCACATATCATGCAACCTTTACTAATCGATCACCCTCCATGTTGTGTTCTCTAAAGATGTGTTGGATACACATGTAGGTGAAACTATCTATAAGATCCCTTGATATGGATAAAATGTTTATGAGGATAAAAAATATGAAGTAGGATATGCTATTCATATAATCCACTATGAACTTAGAGTCTAAAAATACCTAGAACGAGAGTATGTTATTTTCTAGAGCCACTGTTATAAGAAATGTGGATATTCCTTAATGTTCTACATGCTTTTTCATTTGGATCCATGTACCCCTTTGGAAACTAATTGAACCATTAGGTAGATGGATGATACCCCTTGATCCACTAGGGCCTGGATTCTCACTGGAAGTCCCATCACAAAAGTAATGCAGGTTGGTGGAGTTGATGATCAAGCGGGAACCACTCTACCATTTGATGGATGGGGGGAATATTGCTTGTCCAACATGGATAATTTGAATATGTAGATGGAAGCCAATGGGTTGGGCCTTTTGTTAGAGAAAATGGTTGCATTCCATGCTATCCATATGTCCCACATAATATTTAATGGGAGATTTAGGAGGGGGATGCCCATTCCTCTGGCTTCAAACTAGTTGTTCCATGCTTCCTCCAATGGATTACCTTCCTAGAATGTACATTTTCCTATCGATATTAGAACACTCAAAAATTATTTAGTGAAGTGGCAGGCAACCATAAGATGACATACTGACTTTACTTATTTCCTCCATAGAAAGCATATGTTTGGTCCCTCCTTCCCTCTTTTGAGGTGTTATCCCATGTTAAAATTATGCTATGGAGGCTCAACAAAGTGAAGAGATTGGATTTTGGAGGTGCGTGTATTTTATAGATTCATTTCCACCACCAAGGGATCTCACCTCTTATCTCGTGAAGATATGGGATAATATCCCAATTTGAATGTGTACGATACTCTCTTTATATTCTTTGTTCATCCCAGATTGTCTTGATCGGTCAAGAGAGAAATACCATTGTGGACAAGGTCATGCCTATATTAAATATAGGAGAGGGAATTAGGCCCTTCCAAACCTAAATCCTTTGTTATTGTCTAGATTGATAACTAGTGGACAATGTTCTACATTTATTAAGAATCCACGAGGTATAAAATGTTGAGGTTATTCAACCTACCTATTAGATCTGCAAGGATGTAATCCTTCAATGGAATGCCTATAATGACATCTTGGCATATTAATATGCTTCAACCATCCCCTAGGTTCCATGCCAAATGGTGCCCAATGATATTGAAACTTAGGGTTAGTTCCTTCTAGAGGGTAGATCCACTTGCAAGGGTTTTGTGATGGTATGAATCTAATTGATAAGTGCAAGAGGCTTAATATATTTATGGAGAAGGCATTTCTACCATAGTTCATCTTTTGAGACGAGATTCCATGCTCCTTTAACTGCTAAGGTGTGTGAGAATAGGTGGAGATCCTTGAGACCCTATCCTTCGACACTTTTTTTGCATGAGATGAGGTTCCATTTTACTAGAGGAGTGCTTTTTTCCTCCTTATTGCTTGACCAAAGATTTAAATGTAAGCACATTTTTTTGATCTTGTTAATTAATGATTTTGGGATGTAGGCTAGTTCCATTTAGTATACCGAGATGGATTTCAATACACTTTTGATAAGCCCCAACTTACACACCATGAATATCCAATGTTTTAACCAATGGCCTATCCTCATTTTTATTTTATCTTACATCCGATCTACAATGTAGAAGTCATGGGATTTTAACATAAACCTTGACTATTTGAAGCACTCATCAATATTAGTTAATGGGAAAGGAAGGAACTGGAGGAGCATAGTCCAGATAGCTAATTGGTCATGGCAGAGTAATATGTAGGAATTTTTGAGGTTTATTTCCATACCCGTTGAGGACAATAATCTTTTTAAGATTCGGTCTAGGAATTTGGCCTACTAAGCTATAACATTCCCAAAGATAAGTATATCATCTACAAACAAAATGTGAGAGATGTGAAGGTTCCCTTTGATCTTGACACCTTTCAAATGGTTAGATATTTTTTCAAAATTGATGTGTCTTCTTGAGAGCCTCTACAATAAGGAGAAAGAGAGGGGGTTAGAGTTGGAAACCCTCATAGAGCTCTTGGGTAGGGAGAAAGAAGGGGGTGGTTGACCCATTGATTAAGATGGCATAGGAAATTGTCTGGATCCAAGCTTCAATCCAAATTATCATAAGAATTGAGAAACCCTAGGACCTAATAAACCCAATTGAGTAATAATTAACCTTAGGAATGTCAACTAATTTACCTTTTAAAAGGCCATTGAGAGATAAATATTTTGTATGAAGGTGGATCGAGATTTTGTTTTAATGGTGTACAGGGTCTCTCAGGTCACATCAACATGAGACCAGACTGTTCTAAATAAATGTTCTTAGATGGGATGGGTTTGGCTATGTACGCTATAAGCTTGGATATAATTTCATAGATATAGTTGAAAAGGGAGACAAGGTAGTACTAGTCACGAGATCCCAAAAATCCAAAAAAAAAGTTGTAGTCCATCCATCTAGCCTTGGGGTCTTCCCTGGTTGAAGAGAGAGTAGTGATTTATGGAGCTCATATTTTGTGATAGGTTGCATGAGGGCCTCATTATTTTCATCTATCAACCATCCATCAAGAAAATATGTTGATGTTAGGATGCCTCTTATTTTTTTTCCCTTTGAGGCTCCTTGTACAAACGTTTATAGTGTTGTAACAACTAATCTCAAAATTGATTGAACATTTGTACATTCATGTTCGGTTCATATTTGATATTCCATATAGTGTTGACCACTTTTCTTCCCATAGATTGTCTATGGAAAAATTTAGTGTTTTCGTCCCCTTTTGGAAGCCACATGGCCCTACTTTTCATTTTCCATTTTTCCTCTTTTTAGGCTAGAAACCTAGCCTTCTCCTTTTCGAGGTCATCTAATTATTTTAATGATTCTTTAGTGATGCCCAGTGCTGCGAAAATGACCATAAAATCCAAGATATTCTACTTGAAAGAGAGGAGATCTCCGTCATTGTGTTGGAAGGTATCCTCAACCCATTTCTTCATGAGTGATTTGGCATGAATGAGGTTCTGTGGCAATGCGATCATGGTTTCTTCCTCAGAATTTATTGTGAAAGGTCTCCAATTTTCATGAATGAGAGTCGTGAATTCCTCGTAGGTGACCTAGTGGGGGTTAAACTTGAAGAGGTGGGGGTGTTTTTTGGTCTACAAGAGATAAATCTAGTATTATGGGAAGATGGTCAAAGCCATATTCTTTGAGGGTGGAGGTTTTAATGGTAGAGAGGGAAAGAAAAAGGGATTCTTTAATGAGGAAATAATTGAGATACTTGGAGATAATCTATGTGATTTCTCTTTTATTTGTCTAGGTAGGTTCTAATACTAAAGGTTCAACATCTACTAAGAGATGTGCCTCCATAAAATGTAGAAAAAATCCAATAGGGAGTCAGGGTGGTGTGATCACCCCAAGTTTTACTAGTGTGGAGGGTAAATTTTAGGTCACCTCATATAATGATGTGAGGCATTCTTATAATGGGGAAGGCAGGACATTCATCCTAGAGGATCAAATAGTTATTGGAAGGGGCATATAATAGTTAATGAGATCAAGTTGATAGTTAAGTTATTTGCAGAAAAAATAAATAAGTATGTATGAAAAAACACTTCCTAAAGGTTGAAGGATCATCAATTGGTTCCACACAAGAGACAATCCTCTAGAATTTCCTTCGGAGTCCTCTGTGATGAAAGACCAATCCAGTAGGAAGTTTTTAGGTGTCTGGACACTTCCAAGGTTGAGCACATGGTTTCTCGAAGCATTAGGATAGAGAGATTCTACATTTTAAAGAGCCTACTATGGGATTTGTGTTTGGAAGGCATCCTCGAGCCTCTTATATTATGGGAGATTACTATCATTTTGATACCCCTCTAGGACCTGCTCTGCTAATGGCCCTTGAAATGGTGAGTTGTTTGCATGCTATAACGTCTATCTTAGCTTCCTTCTTTGCATGGGAGAGATAATTTTTTCTCTCTGTTGTTCCTAAGGGCATGTTTTGTGTCCATTTCCAAACATTCCAACTAAATTGAAGCTTCTTGAGCTAGTGACCATGTGAGATATCATCTTACATATTGCAGAGTTAATGGATCCCTTTGTTTTTTAATCTGGCCCCAACCTCAAATGTAAATGGGTGTTAATGGATGGGAAGGGGTTTTGAATTATACTCTTTGACTCTATGAACCATTCCTACAAATCCACAATGCACAAATAGAGATTTTTATTTACGTGATTGCCTCCTTGTCTATGTGTGCCTAGGATCTTCTCAACTTCTCCACGGTTTGATCAACTTTGTCTATTTTCCTTTTCCCTTTTTGAGAACGAGTTAGGGATTCATCTTCGAAGTCCGTGTGAAATCAAACCACAGAAAATAGGATCATAGTGAGCTTAAAATCCATATAGGCAAAAAAACTCATAAAATCAACAAATACTCAAAATCCAATTGAAGGAACTATAGAATCATTGCATCTATTAGATATGTTGTGTTTGACATACAAAGGGATTCCCTATATTAATAACAAGCAAGGAGGATTCAAACATTTAAGAAAAGTAGTTGGACGGTATACCAACTAGGCATTTTATGATTTACCTAAGTTAACTTACAACTATGTACGTACATTGACAACCCCACTAAGTGAAACTTATAGAAGTATAAAAAGGGAGGCTAAATCTAAAAAATGGGTCTCGACTACAAGGCCATGATAGATACCCATGTACACAATGCTTTGAATAATAGACATAAAAAATGAAGGAGGATTTGGAATACTGCGCACCCCCCCCCACCAAAAGGACAACTTCCTTGATCCCAAGAAAGGGACAAATGTAAGACCCCTATTTCTCCCAACATGTAAGTAATCATATTTAATGATTTCCATGAAATGACATGCAAATATTGTAACTATGTTATTGATTAATTGAGATTGCCAACAACTAACTGTGGGGGTGAATCCTTGAGTCTTGGCCATGATACCACTAGAGGAAAGAGTGAGGGAACATAGAGAGGGATTCATCATGCTAAGATGACCCAATCCTCCTTATTGAAATATTTCATTTGTAATAATAAGCCTTAACTTGATCCTAAGGAAAAAATAGTTAATGAGAAAAGGAATGGTGGTTGAGCAACCAACTACCCCAATGCATGGAATCATGGACGGCTTGAATGAGACATTAGGAATATTTCAACCAAATGTACCCATCATACCATTCCACAACCCCCGAGGTTGACCCGAGTTCCTTTTGATAGAAGGAAGGGGACAAGTTAAGAACTTTCTAGATTTCATGTAGGATATGCAGGAGGAGATATTAAAGGGAATGCACAAGTGCATGTAGGAGGATCGTTCCTAGAAGGATGGCCTCAGAGGATGGAGGCAAGAGATTGCAACTTGGATATATTCTCAGAAGAAGAACTCGAGGAGAGTTTGAGAATTATAGGAAGAGATATACTGCGAGAGAATGCATGAGCGCGTGTAGAGAATTCCCTTGTGGTATCATGGCTTGGCACGAGGGTGGCCTACAACCAAAGTAAATGAGCATGTAGAGAATATGGTTGGGTGGAAAGGAGAACATCCAGAGTTAGTTGGTTGGTATGTCTCGTAAACAAATAAGTATTTCATATACCCTGTGTAATAGAATTGAATCGTAGATGCATGTAGGTGTGCTATGGATGTATATGCCTTATTAGTGATGCTAATAGTTGTTTTCATTGGCAAGCCCTTGTTTTTTTAAGGGATTATGAAGTTGCGAGAATGATGCATTCCTTGCACATCCGAACATGGATACTTCTGTATGTTTGTGCCTCTTATGTGTGCAGTAAAATAATTTCCATAGGGTGATGCCCGTGAAAAGAAAACATGCTTATAAACTAAGAATACACAATGCCCCTAGGAGGATTGGACAACATGTACTGAGAAAATTAGGGGAATGTCTCAGTGCCTGAGAGAGGCCTTTGTGTGGTTCAAAGAGTCTTAATTATTCTGTGAAATCCCCTATCCTGGTATAGGCAGTTTGCAGGACACGAATCACCACCTAAAGTGGTGAAGTAGGAATGCCTTAGTTGGTTTAGAGGAGAACTGTAGATATATTGAAGGTCTGGTAAGCCTTATAAAATACCTGGAAGAAATACCTGGCCTACTAAGTCTTGAATCAGACTGAAAACCTGGAGAAAAACCCATGTTTTGAGCTTGAAGGAATCGCAGCCATTGGATCGGCGCAACAAATAGATATTGACCCTTCGTCGGAGTAGGCTATGATGTCTGGAGAGATTGTATTCTGAGTCAATGATAGTCATTGATCTATCAGAGGATTGAGCGGTGAGATGATCTCAATTGTTAGTTAGGCTTGGTAGTTAGAGTGATAAGGAATTTGGCGTGGAAACCAACACATATTTAATAATAATACACGTCGATACTTAATTGGCCAAAGGGTTGACGATGAGCCCTTGTTAGGCTCAAGACTTTGGAAGGTCACCTTAATCGTCAACCATTGGATTTGTAGGTGGATAGATCTCTATCTTTAATCATAGTGGCCAAGTGCAGTGTTGATAGGGGAATCTGACGAAGGATACCTTGGGAGGAGATCTGGACTGTATATCAGTGAAAATCTGAGAAGCAATCTCAGTCGCTCATCAGAAGAGGGTTGTCAGAGGTCTATAGCAAGGGATGGTGATTTCATTCTCACAAGGATGTCATCGTGGAAACTAACATGTATTGAGAGGCGACGTGCATCAATAGTTGATTGGTCGACGAAAAGAAAGTGGTACCATTAGGTGAGAAAGCCTCTAAGTCATTACCCTCAATCTTAGTCATTGATCATGGTGTGGTGATTAGATCTCCATCGTCCATTGGAGTGGCATGTTAGAGTGTTTAAGCATAGGGTCTTGATGGAACTTCAAAGAAGATATTTAAAGAGTCAACGAGAACTGTTGATTATACATGAGCGATGCTAAACCTCATCTATAGACCAGAGTGGGTCCTGTTTAAGTGAGGTTGAAAGGGGGAGGTGAGATCATGATGATGTAATGAGCCAGTTTGGTAGTCGGCATGAAATGTCATGGCATTATGAAAACCAACGCATCCAAAGGATGATAGGTGTCAGCACTTGGTTCGTCATAAGTTCAAGGGTGATCCCTTGTTGGGTTCAGACCATTAGATGGATGCCTTCAATGGTCAATTGTTAGGTCCACAAGCTAAGAGATCTAGACCATTCGTCAGAGTTTGAAATTTTATAAGGGTTGCGTGTCAGCTAAAATTCCCAAGGATGATAAAGGCATTGATGACACAATGATAGCCATTGATTTGTTGTTGGGAGAGAGTTGATCTCCGTCATTGATTTCTATGATTTCCATCGAAAGAGGAGAGAGGAGACGATGTCATGATGACGTGAGGGTGCCAGTATGGAAGCCAATGTGTCCAAATAGTGACAAGTGTCACTAAGTGATTGGTCGACCAAAAAAAAGTGGGATCCATTGGGTGAGGAGGTCATCTGGAGCTTCATTTGATTTCAGGTCGTTGGATCTATAGGCTAGTGAATTTGGACCGTCGATACCTAAGGTGTCATCATCAAGGAAAAAGGATGGAAAGTTATGTATTAATCAGATAATGCCGATGACGAAATAGATCGACGACACAATGAGAGTCATCGATCTCGTTGGGGATGCGACGATGAGATATGGACCATTGATTTAGGTGAAATGTCGTTGAGGTTCGAGGGAAAACTTATTAAGCGTTGGTAAGGAACATTGACGAAGATGATGGGAGGAGAGATATGGATTGTTGATCAGTGTAGGGTGGAGATTCAATCTCGACCATCAATATGTTGTGGGCCCCTCTCATCTGTTTTAGAAGTAAAAAAAGGATGAGAGGTAACTTCCGCACACTTTAGAATTGTCGACTCAACCATAGCCGTTGGATGATCTGTGTGAGGACCGTTAGATTGAGGACATCAGATGGGAGGGATATTAACCCCTGTGCAAGTTGGAGTCTCCAACTCACTCAGATTCATTGGATGAATGACTTATGAACCTTCATATCTAGGAAGGGGTCTGATTAATTGTGCATCATCAAACTTTTAGTTGGGGGTAATTGCAACCCATGGGAATGAAATTCCTGATGACAATAAGAGGTTACATGGGGTCAGAACTATGAGTCAGAGAGCCATACAACTATCACCATGTCGGAGCCATGATATTTCCATGCTAGATGGCATGAGGACTAGATGACCATGTGGATGCCATGTGGCCATGAGGTGGCACTTGGCCAATGAGGGTCAAGAACTTTGGAAGGCTATAACTTTTGACTCCGAGATTGGTTTTGGGAATAATTATAGTCGTTGGAAATTTCTTGACAAGATGGAGATGTTGGTTCCCTCAACAGTAGAGCTCGATATGTCTAAGAATAAGCGAAAAATTAATATGCCATCCTTTAAAAGGTACTTAAGGGGGTTGGGTGTCTTACAAGGTGGTATCAGAGAAGGCTACAACACTAGGCCTAGATGGGCCATAGAACAATCATAAAGGCTGGCATATTAAGGCTAAGATGAGCCTCTTAGAAAGAGTTTTTTCTGTATTTAAAGTTTGTTATTTATCTGCACTAAATCACTGAGAAGGAGGACTGCAGATTGAAAATTTTGTTTTGGAATCTCCTGCAGCAGAAAATCCACATTTTGATTTACAACAAAAGAGGCATATTGTTGTTTTGTTGGAATGATAACTAATCCTATAGGAAATGGAATATGTTGATAAGCATTAATAGTAAGACTCGAATGTAAAAGAGGCGAGAATGGAAAAATCCTATCAAGGGCTTCTTAAGTCCAGAAAAATGAATATTATGGATGGTTTTAATAAGTCGTAAGGCTGCATGTAAGTACAGGCCGATGGAGCCCCTGACACTTTTAATTGTTGTTTAATAAAGAGACTGAGCCTTGTATGTATAATCCCTCATGTTTAGAGGATTGATGGAAAATATGTAAGGTCTCTTTACTTTACTTGTAATAAATGAAATTTGGGGCTAGATTTATCTAGTTAAACAAAAGAGAAAGGGTCCTTTGGACTGTTGATAGTCCTCATAAAAGAAGTGAAATGACATGAAGATATGAGCAAGTTATGAATGCATGACTGAATTAAATAAAATGTATAATCCTCTTAACCTAAGGGCCTGTCTATGCATATGAATGTAAAGGAAGATAGTTGAAATACATTGGCACCGAGGGCATGAGCAAAATGCTCAGTGCAAAAGGATATGCTAGAATGCATATGGTAAAGATTGAACATACACACAACATGAATATAGGCTTATTATAGTCTGTGATTATATATAAAATGTAGTGTGGTCATATATCATATGGCTAGTAATGATATGACAATAGCAACATAAGTAAAATGCCGATGAGGTTGATTATCTATTGCCTTATGAAGATAAGGATGAAATGATTAATGAAATTTTGGTTAAGGAAGTGCTAGAGCATTTGTAGATGACCAATGGGTTAGATTGACATCCAGAGAAGGATGATGGCTATATAGGTATGGATTAATATGCTCAAGTAGCATCGAGAGGGAATTCAAGAAAGGAACCCTTTAGTAGAGGTCTATTGACCAAAGATGATTTGATGTATGTAAGGGGGTAAGGTTTGGTATCTTGCTACCTTGGATAATGTTGTAGCAACACCTTTGTATTTTTTTTTGTGGAATAATGAATGTAACGAAAGGACATGAGTGACCTTTTACTAGTTGTTGTTAAAAAAGGCAACATAATAATGAATTTTCCTGTGAAAATTGTCAGTTGATTGGATGTAAACTCTCAATAGAGAAGGATGATATTGAGATCAAATAACTACATATGAATGATATGAAATGTGCAAGTAATTCACATGTATGATGTATGAGTGTATGCATGAATTCCTCAACAAGGAGGCAGTAAGGCAAGGAGAGTGCTTGCCTAGACTGGATAATGCCATGGATGCATGACTAACCCTATGTTGGAGGGTCTGAGTATCTTGTTTAGATAATAAATGGAGGAAGTATGTCATTCCTCAGAAATAGATAATATGAAATGATAAAAGAGCAAGAAGCAAGCATGAACTTTTTGTAGGCTATTATATTGTAAAGAGGGAAGCCTAAGTATGATCATATCTGTGAGACTGATCATGTAAATGATTGTGAGCTCCCATAAAAAATGGATGATGTTAAATAAATGTGAATGAATGAGGTAAAATATGTAAGTGATGCACATACATACATACATACATGCACACACACACACACACACAGACGTGCTTAAAGGTATAATATGACTTCCTGATCAAGTGGGTATGAGGCAAGGAGTGTGCTTGCCTATATTGAATAATGCTATAGAGGCATAGCTAGCTGTGTTTTATGAAGTCTGATTATTTTGTTTGAATATGAGCATGAGGTGGGTGTACTCCATTTCTTAGGAAGAGCTAGTGTAACCTACTGAAAGAATAAATGAGCAAGGATGCTCCGATGACATGATAGAAGGTGATATGATTATGCCTTTGAGGATTGCATGAGAACGATTGTGAAAAATCACGAGTGAAATGATTTAAATCGACGCGCGGTGTGGAAACTATGAAGTGTGCCAATGGTGGACACACACAACATGCTAATGCATGTGATTAAGTGCATAGAAGCACAACTTGGAAGAAAATTGTTAACATAAAGATACCTACTTGAATGTAAACCTGAAATGCATAATCATAATGCATGTTTATGTTCCTTATGGAATTTTGGATAAACCTATGAAATGGAAAAGTTGAGGCTAACTCAGGATTAAGATCCTCTTAGGTAATGATGGTTATGCAACAAGGGAGTTGCATGCTGAGCTAGTTCCAGGTGAAGGGACTGTGTACAGATTCTTTCAAGAGAACATACTTATAATGTTAATGACTATTGGAAAATTAGGCAGTGGGCTGCAAGCCTATCTAAATAAGAATCCTAGATTACATTTTAAAATATCATGCATGAATAAAAGTATGTTGATATATCCAAGAAAGGTAAATATGGACATGGCCGAAACTGCTCAAGGAAAAGAGTGGACAACTCCCAAAGGGGGATAGATTGCACAAGGGAGGAGGAAAGGAGGAACACTTTCCTCACTTCAAGAAACTCTAATTTTCTTAACAGAGTGTTAAACTTTAATAATTGTGAAAACAAAGTATAATAAACAATGAATATGTTTGAAAGAATGACCTTGGTCAAACCCCATGTTATGCAAAGGCAGTGAAGCCTTGGAAATACTTCAATAAAACTGGAAATATCTAAGTGTGTAAAGGAATTAGAAAAAGGGAAGAGTCCCTTAAATCTTTCTTGTTGCCTACTATGATTCTATGGGATGAGAAACTAATATGCCGATGAATGTAAATGTTTTGGAATGAGAATGTTGATAACTGCATGATTATAGAGACAACTAAAAAAATTTATTTTATGTTTGCACTCAAGAAAACATTGAGGATAATGTGATGGAGTGCATATAGATGTGTTAGGACCTATTTGAAAATGTTTATTGATTTAAATGTTATGGTACATGCATTTTTAATTAACATGACAACTAGTATAATTGTGCATGTGATGATGTGTATCATGTGTAGACAATGTTTGAGTTGTTAAGGAGGACAACTGCTAATACTAGACAACCTCAAGTAGAGGATACATACAAGAAGGTTGTTGATAGAAAATAATGTTCAAGGGACTTAGGAGTCCACATGAAGCACCACTGATGAGGTAATATCAGAGAAGGTGTTGGTAGCCAGAACAAGTATAAAATTGTTCATGCCTATGTGGCATAAGGTGAGAAAGGGATTGAGTAATAATCCTTTCTAAAATATTTTTATTATTTTAATGATATGAAAATGATTTTGAATGGTTGTTTGAAGCCATTGATACTCGAGCAGGGTAAGATTCATGAAGAAGAACCTGAATGATGAAATGTATGAATCTCTGACAACCAAGGACTATTAAGATCCTTAAGAAAATTCATGAACCAATAGTGTCATGGATACATTGACCAATCAGGAGTGATTGGGAACAAAAGTTCTCATAAGAAACACATTGAATTAATGCATGTTGCATGAGAAGGAACACAATGGACTGTCCATTATGGAAGGGAGATCTTCCAATACTCTACTAGAATTTTACAATGGTAAAGAGAGAAAATGGGTGTGCATAAATGTTGGTACCCTGGTTATTAGTGAAGGAGAATGATTGAATGTATTCATGTGAAACTTTCAATTTCATGTGAACTGATTTGAGGTTAAGATCAACTCAAGGAATGAAGCACAAGTTTTGCTATAATAATGATCTAGATTATTTTGAGAATGAAATGAAGGCATATATATAACATTGAAATACACAGATATATTGCAAGAAACATAGATATATACAACAATACAAATTTTCTATTAATGAGAGAAGTGTATAGAAACTGTAAAAATACGAAGTGAATGAACTCGCCATAATGGTGACAGCCTATCTATGAGAAGAGATGTGATGGATACACTCATTCGCAAGAA
>JZKD02S0102472.1:6968-23226 GCA_000966675.3 Picea glauca
CCACTCCCTGACTCAATCCAGAGTCCAAGGGAGTTCCACCGATGCCTCTGCATCCTCAAGGTCCGAAACCCTGCACACTCAATGAAACTGAGTCAGCAGCACCTATCTACATCAATGTAGTAAAAACATCCTGTCATGTAACTTAACGCATCATAATGAAGGAAAACAAGTTTTATCATTATAAAAATCCAGATCACTTGCGAGCAAGTGTCCTCAAAGAGTAAGATTGGTAAGTGCGCCAGAGCGGGATGTTACATTATTAGTCATTTTTAGTCATTATCCAGTCTCCTATATTTTAGGGGAGAATATTCCACCTGGAGAATGTTCTCTTTCAGTTGACACTTCAGTTTGACTAGTTGAGTTGAGTTTAGATGTTGCATTGGTTTTGTCACCATGCAACATTGAGATCATCACCAGCTAATGCACACTTTCCTTGGGATCATGACCAAACTGGTGCATTACCCTTGATTTCTTGAGTTAACTCCTCACTACTCTCTCTTCAGTCAGTTAACTGAAGACTAGTTGACTAGTTAACTTAGCTAGGTGGCAGTTCACTCTCATAACATCCTAGGAGACTAGACTAATTGGCAGTTTAGTCCCGTAACTATTGGTGTGTGTCTAGATCACTCTAGACCACTACTATGGCTCATTAGTTACTCATGTATCCTATATCTGTTGTAAATTATTCACTCTTTGAGTGTGGAATACGGTTAATGAGAATTTCTATAGAGATAGACAAGAAGATAAATCCTTTTTTTTCTTTTTTGGTGGTGTCAGAGCCAACAAACTGCTAAGAAAAATCTAAACCAAATTATTTTTTCAGGTACTAAAGATTGAAGAACACAAAAAAAATGGAATATATGTTTTACTCACCGATAATACTTCTCACACCTCATAACTATTTGGAGTGGAAGCCAAATATTCTACTTCTTCTCAGAAGTAGAGGCTTATACCAAATAACCATGCAAATGGAAGTAGAGCCTGGTTCTTCTGATGAGAAAAATGACTTTCTCAATAGAGAAGATATGGCCATAGGATTTATCTTCTTGTGTATCTCTCTAGAGGCTTAAAAAAAAATAGGATTTATCTTCTTGTCTATCTCTCCGAAAATTCTCATTAACTGTATTCCACACTCAAAGATTGAATAATTTACAATAGATATAGGATACATGAGTAAATAATGAGCCATAGTGGTGGTATAGAGTGATTTGGACACACACCAACAATTACGAGAGTGAACTGCTACCTAGCTGAGTTAACTAGTCAACTAGTCTTTAGTTAACTGACTGAACAAAGAGTAGTGAGGAGTTAACTCAGGAAATCAAGGGTAATGCACCAGTCTGGTGATGATCCCAAGGAAAGTGCGCATTATCTGGTGATGATCTCAATGTTTCATGGTGATAAAACCAATGCAACATCTAAACTCAACTCAACTAGTCAAACTGAAGTGTCGACTGAAAGAGAACATTCTCCAGGTGGAATATTCTCCCCTAAAATATAAGAGACTGAATAATGACTAATTATGACTAATAAACAAGGAAAAACCTTAGGAAAAATAAATCCTAGGTGTGTTTAAAGTAACTCCAACATCCGACACGAAGCTCTCAAAGGTTTTTATAACCATACGATAATTCCATGATTGCTTAAGCCCTAAACCCTCTATTAGTCACATTTTATCATATTTACCAGTAAATTTTTTTTTTAACTATTTTTTTTAACATAATATAAAATCAATCTTTAATTAATACATAGTTTCGATGATATATAATTAAATTTCAACTATATATAATTAAATGATACAATTTTTCTTTCATTTTTAAAAATATTTTATTTAATAAATTATATATAATTAAATGATACAATTTTTCTTGAGATTTTTTTATCTCTCTTGAGTGCCTTGACTGAACTTCGTGAATGAAAGAAAGTAGTGCTTCAATGTTTACTTAGAGGTGCAGTTGTTCTTTCAGGACCCAAGTTATGCTTGTCAAAAGTCTTCGTTATCCCTGTTATCCCTATGAGCAATCAGAGTAATGAGACGTCAAGTTATCGCTTCAATCAAATAGGGTTTGTTAATGGGTTGGAGTCAAAGGGGCAAACATTTTTTTTTAAATATTTTATTTAATAAAATTATTAATAATTAATTTAAAATAGTATCATAAATCAATACCATCTATGATTATCAACCACCAATTCTTGGGAGGTAGATGTAAATTGATTAAATGGGAATTGATTAAATGTCCATAACATGCAAGGCCAATGGACATGAAATCATATTTGAATGGATCCATGGAGTGTAATAACATTGATTGAAAAAATCAAGATAATGATATATAACTAGCCATCTATAGACATAGCATGGGTAGAAGGCGGTTTGACACTTGTGCACATGCTCTTTCTAGATATGCTGAGTAATATATAATATCCTTATATTGTCACTTCAATCTTCCCTGTTGCATTTTACCTCTGCTTTATCACTTTTCATTTCTTTAATAGTATTTTTGTTTGTAAGAAAGTCTCATTTCACAGTTCTCTCAAGATAAACAATGACAAAATCTTTCAACATCTATGGCTCTCTCAATTTTTTTTTATTTTAATAATTTTTTTTTGTTCGTAGGAAACTTTCACTCCACGACTCTCTTAAAACACTAACGAAATATTTAGACATCATCAATTTGTTATAAGAAGAATCTAACTACTTTGTCCTTTCATCTTTCCACGTGGAGTTCATAGTCTGCGTCGAGCCATCATCCATTAAGAGGGGCCATTTATTTGAATTTGTTGGTTGGTCTATAGAACTGAGTTTCCATCCCAGTATTTTGCAACTGTGAACCGCTTGTTTTATTCTCCCTCTTTCTCTTTTATATTATTTCTGTAGGTTTAGTTAAATTAAAAACTCAGAGGCATAGCTTAACCCTGTGTGTGTCTCATTTTTCCCTTGCCCACTCTTTTTTTCCTAAAGCTTGGCTACTCTTTTGTGGCTTGGCTTAGCAAAAGGTCACTGGTGATACTGGAGTACATTGACTTTAGACACCATGCCCTCGCTTTTTTTAGGCTCCTCTCACGACAGGTCTCTTATTATCAACACCAAGTTAGCGGCCAAGACCTAGCTTTAAAATTTGTTGGTGGAGTTAGTAGCTACATAGATATCCTCCCACCTCGCATCAGAGTAGGTATTCTCAAGCACAGTGAGGCAATTGTTATTGTGATGGTCAATGGTGTGAAAGCGAATTTTTCTCTGTATTTGGATAGTATTGACACAACTTATTTTTTAAAGGAAGTGGAATCTGATGAAGAAGAGAGTGCAATTTTTCCCAGAAGTTCTCATTCATCAGAAGATGAAGTGTTTCTTGTGGGCCATAAGGATAGCTTCAAGTCTACTCATTCCCATGAAGATATAGATGGTCAGGTTGAGAAATCTCCTGGTAAGGATGGATATGACATAATGGAGGCTGGTAAAATGAGGGTATCATCGAATATTCATTCTTTGGATCATATTTCATAGGTTAGTCAAAGCAATGGTGAAGTTTTCATTTCTTTTTCTGAGCACAATTTGAGATCCTCACATAAGAAAATCAGGAACGAGTTGTTGAATAGAAACTCAAAACCTTCTCCCACTGGTGAAGATAATGATGCCGAACTAAATCTTCAGATGACATCTAATAACAAGGTGGATTTATCTATTTTGCTACCAAAATTTTTCGGGAACCAACAAGATTCTTCTCTTATTAGTCCTTTTGTAGGAGAATTAGGAAATGTAAGTGTTGTACAAAATTCTTGTAATCACCTAGAGTCTTCAGTAATAGAGACAATTGCAAGTACTATTGTAATGTTGGAGTCAACCAGTCAAACTGACTACCAAGGTGGAGGTCCACACAATGGTTGGGATTCTAATAGAGAGGCTTCAATTTTCTCAATGGAGGGAAGCTCATGCACTTATGATGTCTCTGCAGGAAATGCCTCACAAACTGATGATTTTCTCCTTTATCGCTACAATGTTTATGATTATGAAAATATGGATCTTCCACCTTTGGAAGACATTTCAAACTTGAGAAAAGTTGAAAATGTTAGTTCATCTAGCTCATTTTGATGAGTGTGTATGGTCATGTAATGACAACACCTATTTCATCATTTAAGCGTATAGAGAGTGGTGCTTTATGTCAACCTCAAATGGATATTGTTGGTGGTCAGGATTCTTGTAAAGAATTTTGAGAGAGAATCAAACCTTTAGGATAGGTGGTGAATGGGTCCATCAAATATGAAACATATAACCTTGATCTAGAGCCCAAATAAATCTCTACCCAATAAACAGTAGATCCGAATACATGGCTAACTTATTCCAGTGACAATTTGGTGAAGACTACTGCTAATAATACTCCAGAGAGAAATATGTAAAGTCAGTATGAAATTAGTATTTTCGAGTGCATCCCTGACTTAAAGAGATATTGGAAAGGAAGTAGAAATTTTATTGACATGGCTTATGAAATAACAATCGAAGGTCATGGTGACAATGATGCCAGAGAATCCAACGAATGTTTCCTTCCAACAAATGTAAATGCTCATGAAATTTCAAGAACTGAGAGTGAAGTTGAGTTTGCATTTAATGATGAAGAGATTTTCAAAATTTTCCTATCCCTTTATAAGCTCTCCCCATCTATAGGGGAAGAAGAGAACATTGTAATTTATATTCTCATCTGTAGGAAGAGGAGAAAGAGTATGGCCTGGTTGGAAGAGAGAAAAAAATATTAAATTGTTACTAGACATTACACATGACTCTAGATTGCAACATGTACGTGACAACACTTCCAGTCTTGGAAGTGATAGATCAAACCCCATTCAAGTTCCAGGATTGAACATAGAAGGCATATGAGTCCTTGCACAATTTTCATGTTCATTACCAAATATGGGGTTCCATTTCTATGATAGAGAAACTTTAGATTCCAAGGGTTTATTTAGTTCATTGTCTTGACATCAATTCTTCTTTGTAACAACCCAAATTGGATTGTAGATGAAAAATAAAAAATCCAAGTGTTGTGGGTGGTCAAGCCTAGGTTTTAGTTTTGAAACTAGGGTCTGATACCATATGTAAGACCTTAATTTCAATTTTTGTTTCATTGTTTTCTTTTCTTTATTTTCATTACAAAGTAATAATGGATAGCAACATAATAATGGACAACAACATGACAATAAAAAACAAGCTAATAACATCATCATAATAACAACATAATAGCATATTATAACCATAATAACATCAACATACTAACAACATAAAATACACAAAATGTGTACCTCTACCTGTAGATTGGTTTATTTAGTCCATGGTTCTCTTGTTCTTTAGTTTGCCCAAACTTCCCAACTAAATATTAACCTCCGAACCAACTAGGAATAGCCTCTCCGACTTCCTAGCTCCAAGAATCCTTGTAGTTTCCTGGTCCCCAAGCCCAAAATTCCCAGCAACAACAGTGCCCTGTGAGAGTTTCCCCAAAACCATTCTTCCAATTTCCTCCTCCTCTATCTTTAAGAAATTCTAAAACAAAAATGAGATCCCTCTTCCAATTCCTCGCCTTGTTTCTTATCCTCCTCTCTCAAATCCCCCTCATTAATTCCCCAAAAACCTTACCCCCCCATTAATTTCCCAACAACCTTATCCCCCCATTAATTACTTCACCCACCTTTTAATAATAAAATAATACAAGTCTCATTTAATATATTTTAATAATTAAATAAATTTAAATTAAAAACTATGATAAAAATTAATCAATTTGGGTTGTTACAATAGTCAAACTTTCTAATGAACAAAATACGAAAACATAATTATAATTTAAACCAAAGTAAACAATTAATAAAAAATAATTTTTTCGTTTAAATAATTAATATTTCTATGCTCGCCTCTCGTTCATTCAAATTTGATAAAATGTGAACAAATGTTGTAGAAATGATGTGTCACAAAACATTTTCTACCTGTAAATTCATTGTTATTAATCTATGTCTTTGACCAAGCGATTCTCATAGAATATAAATTCAATAAGGAAGAGGTAATAACAAACTCCCAAATTATGAAGCTGGTCCATCAACATCAAAACTATGTAGAAAGGAAAACAAAATGACATTTGAATTTCATGAAATTCAAAATAAACAAAAGAAAATAATATAAAATCAAACCAACCTAGAAATAAATCAAACCAATACCAATCCAATCAATTCAAAGAAAAACAAAAGAAGAATCCAAGTAAAATTTAGAGGGACCCTAGATTTTGATTAAAAAAAAAGAAGGGGGTTGTTGTGGGCAGCCAACACTATCTTGTTCCACTAGGCCCTCTTCCTCATATGACCTTGGTCTCTGACCTGGGACATAACCCAAAAGGCACTAAGCTTCAGACTTCATGACTCTTAGCAACTGTCGCTCTCTTCCAAGCTCCCATAGTGATATAGCCCTGAACTCCAAGGATTTCTCCACGTGTCCACCCCTAAATCGACGGTTAGGATGAGACTTCATCTCCAAATTTGGACAAAGTCTATTCTTCCTCTCGCCTTACTCCTAGAGTGCCCTGCCTCCAAATAGAACAATCTATTGACACTTGTCCCTTTTGCGATCAATAGTTACGATGAACTCCAGTCTTCGGACTTCAATTTTCTTCCACCTTTTCACAAGCCCTTCCATGAAGTGCCTTTTCTCTGAATTAAGGACTTCGACTATCTTGCTTCCTTTCACTACTTTGAACCTCTGAATGCTCTAGGTGTCGAAGGACCCTGATGAATATTCTTCGCACAACTGTCTCAGATTTAACAGTCACTAGCTTCCTGGCGATATCCCATGGGATATTCATCGTCACTTCTCCAAACTTTTCCCTTCAAAGGATCACGATCTCTGCCCCTCCTAAGCTTAACATTTCGAGGTATATGAAACCTATTTTTTCCCTTCTAAAACAATGCTCCTCGGAAATCCAGGTAGTATCACAACTTATTTGAAAAATAAACTTGTCATGTGTGTAGCATCATTTATCTTTTGGCATGGTATAAAGTGTGCCATTTTGAAAAAACTATCAACTACCAAAACTATAGAATCACTTACCCTCTAGGTTCTTGGCAATCCTAACACAAAATCCATGTTGATGGTATCCCAAGGCCTATCTGTAATAGAAAATCGCTAATAAATACCATTTTTCTGTTGTCTTCCTTTTACATACTGGAAAATTGTGCATTTGTTCAAAGATTTCTTCACTTCAGATCTCTTACTTGGCCAATAGTATGAGCTACTCAACTATGTGAATGTTTTATCATGGCCAAACTTTCATGCTAGGCCTCCACTATGCTTTTATTTCAACATATTATATCTCATTGAGCATTTTGGTATGCACAATTTACTCCCTTTGAACAACAATCCATCCCGAATCAAATATTCCATCCATGGGCTTCTATCCCTTAGTAAGGTATTTTCACAGGCTTCATAAGCTTCTTTAAAATCCGTATATTCACCATACATTTCCTTAAGGTGTTCAAACCCTAAGGTTCCCACTTTGAATTCTTTCATAATCAAACACCTCCTACTCAAAGCATCCACAATTTTGTTTGCACTACTAGAAATATGCTTGATAACAAAAGTGAAATTCTGCATAAATTCCACCCACTTTTCATGCCTTTGATTCAACTTCTCTTGTCTGGTTATGAACTGTAGAGCTTTATTATCACTGTACAACAAAAACTCCTTGGGAATGAGATAATGCCTCCACTTCTTCAAGGCTTCAATCACTACATAGAATTATTTGTCATATGTGGAGCACTTTTTCTTGGTATCATTCAGTTTCTCACAAAAATATGCAACAATTCTATTTTCTTGACTTAAGATTGCTCCAATTGCTACTCCATTATCATCAGACCTTACCTGAAATGTTTTGTGATATTACCCTTCAATATCGTGAAGCTACTCTCATGCTCTTCTGTCCACTTAAAATATTCACGTCTCTTCATCATAGTGTCTAATATTGGTGCACTTATACCACTAAAATTTCTAATGAATTTTGTAATGTACCTCAAATTTACCAAAATAAAATAAAAATGTTAGGGACATTAAATCTCTTTTCATCTTTAATATTTGTTTCAAAACATAACTTTAATATATGTAGGGTAGTCTTTGCAATTACTATTGACTTTAGAAAGCTTATGCTTATCCTTTTCTTGATACAACTGTACTATCATGTAGAATAACTTTATCTCTGAAATTACTTTATGATATACAACAATCACATTGC
Source organism: Picea glauca (assembly GCA_000966675.3). Taxonomy (NCBI): domain Eukaryota; kingdom Viridiplantae; phylum Streptophyta; class Pinopsida; order Pinales; family Pinaceae; genus Picea; species Picea glauca. The sequence goes on from JZKD02S0102472.1 coordinate 15,215, forward strand.
GTGACAATTAAGGAATAACTTGACTATCCCCTATTCTACCCATGAACCTTAATGTTTATCCATTAAGATGCACATTCACCTATTTTACTATGCGCGAATAAGTCTCATAGTTGACCTCATTCATGTTCAAAGGGAAATGTATAAATAGTTTAGTACCTAAACTGTTACGATCCCATTCTAGTGATACTATCATATTTATGCTAAAAAAAACTATACTATATACTATAGGTATCCTATACAGAATTCGATCCATAACATAATTATTTCTCTTATCATATAAATCACTGATTTTTATCTATGGCAGAACTTTACTTATTAACATGTATATAGTGATAATTCATTCATTGTAAAGTCTCTGTGTTTAATACTCCGACCATTATTACAACATGAATAGCAATACAGTTAATGGTTGGTATTGTTGTGAAGCTCCCAACGATACTAGTCACTAATCCCGAGTTTGTTTAGCAAGTTGGAACCAGAAGGTAAAACCATTAACTAAATGAGAGACGAGCATGACTAAAAATGAATAGTCGTAACCCTAACTGAATAGCATCACAACTCCGCAATAAATCGGTATGAAGTCAGATTAAAGGGATGTCAGTCGATACTTAAAACCCTAACTAAACCATTAATGGAGATCTACGAATGTACCTCCCTGGAGTTTTCGCTCGACTACCATGTCCAACGCAACACTTCCACCTCCATCACTTCACATGGAAATGTAATTTTTCGGAGCCATCACTATACTCCTCTGACGAGGCCCGATGTAACTCATTGTAACATTTTTCTCCAGGAAAGTAGAGGGTTTTTTCTCTGCGCATTTCTCTTTTTTGTTGTCTGGCCGGAGAGAATGGGCAATCTAGTTCTAAAGAAAAACACAAAGGGAGAGGCTAAAGGTCGTTTCAGTTCCCTTACTATGTAGGAAAGGTAACCCTTGTATCCTGTAATTTAGGCATACAACAAGTTTGGCACTATATTAGATTTATGATTCAGTAAGGATTTTCATCTCAGCCGACTCCTTTGGGTTTTACAGTTTTTAGAAAAGGGTTTATAATTTCCTTTGGTTATACATAGTCTTCTAGTTACTTGTGGTATTGTTTTTCCCCTCCCATATGCCTGTATAGCATTACTAATCCTATTACTCATTGTTATCGATTTTTGGTTACTCTTGTGAAGTTATCTCGTAGCCCTACACTCTAGGAGAAGTTCTCTTCCTCTGTATACTCATAAATCTGATCCTAGAATTGACTGGGTACTATTTCAAGCGACGAGGCATGTAGAAGTATGTGCATACCATTTGAACTGTGCTGTTTCGCGTATTGTGGACTTTACAACACCACCTCCATGGGAATTATTCCTTCTCTGTGTGAACATAAGTAAAAGTATATGGTAGAAAACCCTTTAAGGGTATCGTGGATGCGAGCTAGTAGTCTCGATATCTCTTGCAAAAATTAAAGGATGTCCAGATAGTTTTCTAGGTAATCATATTGAATCATACGCGATGACCAAGGTGAGAGTCAACCATATACTCACGTATTTTTCATCTAATGTTTCCACAGTATTATCTATTGGTTAAGAATTAGACCTTATGTCTGTATTTTTCTCTTGGTGGAAGGTCACAATGGTAATAATTTTGTCTATGGTAGAAAACCCTTTAAGGGTCTCGTGGATGCGATTTGGTAGTCTCGATATCTCTTGCAAAAATTAAAGGATGTCCAGATAGTTTTCTGGGTAATCATACTAAATCGTACATGGTGACCAACGTGAGAGTCAACCCTATACTTGCATATTTTTCATTCGATTTTTCCGCAGTATTATCTACCAGTTAAGAATTAAACCTTCTGTCTGTATTTTGATCTTGGTGGAAGGTTGCAATGGTAATAATTTTTTCTACGTAAATTGATATCTCTGTTTTGTGTAGCGTAGGCATGCGTATCCCCTGCACTAGCGACCCTTTGTTCTAGAATTTTGTGTTTCCTCCGAAACTAGTTCAGATTTTATTGTGCTTTTTATAATAACCATTCGTAAATAAATTCCAGGATCGATAAGGTAAAAGAGTATTCACTAAATTATATCTTGTTCATGTATTTACCTTTCCAAGGGTTATTAGTGTGAATGCACCCATATTATGATGTGGAAAATAAATCGGAAATCCCCATTCCCTATACATGCAAAAGTATGTATACCTGAATTGCAATCATAGATGTTCCCGTGATATTTTAGACTGAATACCTTTACATTTGAAGTGTCTTACTCGGTGTGTGGAAACATTGTTTCCTAGGCTCTGTGTATATGCAAGGTACTGTGCGCCTTTTACAAATATCTGTGACTTTGTGAAATTTCTTGGTTATTGGTGGAATTTGAAACTTGTCTAAATTCTTCCACTGTATGTTTTATAAATCATAAGATATTCTTATTTACAATTTATACAATTCTTCATTTGTTGTTATGAGTCGTAGTTCAACACTCTGTAAAAATATGAGAGCACAATTTTCCTTTGGAAAAAGCAAATATGTGATTTGCGTGAGTTGACCTAGCTCCCCATGATCCTATAGTTCAATTTTGTATTATGCTAGGGAATTATTTACCCTCTTTGGGGTTTTCACAACTATACTCTGGTTATTTACTTCGTGTATTTTTCCTTTTACACTATTAGATTTATGATTTAATTTCACGCTTATTAAAGCATTATTTCAGTTACAAAAGCTACTGATGGGGCCCTCTCTTGTTTGCGAGGGTACCCATCAGCCGAACCTGGTTCCACTCTCCCCTTTGCGTTGTGTATAGATCAACTTTCAAAATGCCAATTTGGTGATCTAATTCTAAAACCACCCAAGTTAAGTATTATCTTACATTGTTTATTATTCCCTTTTATTAAATTACTTAGCCCGATTTACTAAATATAATGTTTCCCTCTTGCGGGTTTTATACAAAACACTGGAAGTGAAACAAGGAGCGCCCTATCACTCAGAATGGTATTCGAGTTCTGAACTTGGCACTTGGTCACAAGATTCCTAGATTCTATCTATCAGTGGTAAATGAGTCCTTGCTTAGGGTACTCCATTGTAATAAATCCATACGATGGTTTCATGGATAATGACGCCAACCTCCCCTCCGAAGGGCTGAATTGACCTCTTGGTCTAGGATCATTCGATGTGTTGAGTCAGAGTGACTCCTTAGATTCCTCCCTGGAACTTGAATCTTCTATCACTGATCCTTCTTTTTCCCGTCGTAGGTTATGTGGCACCCATAGAATCTCTCCTCAGTGCTTTCAAATTTCAACACCGATAGCAATATATCTCTATGCTATCCTCCCCCCTTTGATGTGACCATAGATTATGACCATGGGCCAACTTACTTTGTGACCCCATGCCTTGGGACTTTCACGAGCGACTTGCTCCTCCTTCCCGATTTCTGAATTGATGAACACTTCGGGACCAATCTAAGGTCCACATTCTCCCTTGCGATCAATTATTGTGATCACTTAGATGAAATCAAACTTTGTTAGTTCCTCTCTCGGGTGTTCCCCTTGGATTCTCCCAAACTACGTAGATCTCTACCACGTTTCCTCTGGATCAAACGATCCAGAATGAAATTGCTCTTCACGACTTCGCGAAGACCTTTGTTTTCTCTCAACAAACTTTATGAAGTTCCTTCTCTAGAATGTATCAATCTTCCGCCACTTATATTCTCCTCGAAAATGGATGATATCTCTATCTTCAGGACTTCAATGAGTCCTTGATTCCTTCTCACACTTAGTGCAATTTCACCTTTCGAGACTTAGACTGTTCTCGAAACACCTTATGCACTCCTTGCAGAGTTTTGTACAGACTAGACTTCCTTTTGTGACTTTGCTCGGCTTTGAAAACCTCCAATGTTCCCTTCCTTTTTGGACTTCGCGTTCCCTCCTAGAAACTTCTCACTCTCCCTCCCGAGCTCGTAAGATGGACTTTCAACACCTTAGGCACACTGCTTGTGCTTGGCTCAGTTCTTCGATGGCCTCTCCTTTAGCATTATGGACATGTTTAAGGCATCTCCTTTCCTTTGTCGATGCACTTCTTGCAAATCCTTCCTTCACCAGAATGTTAAACAATTATGGGATTCTCCAACACCTCCAAGTGTGTTGTGTTTTTGCACACTCACACTAACTCGATGCCCTCCTGGCAGAGTGTTTCAGAGTATTCAGTAACTCTGAACTATGTTCTCTCTCACACAATCTTTCTTTCCAAGGTACCTAACCACCTTGAAATGTCTCCTGTTGTCAGCCTATTAATGGTAACCTTATCTCCAGCTTGTGCGAAGGCATATCTTGCTCCTTCCATCTTGTCTTCAATTAATGCTTCTATCTCACCTTAGATTCTTGAGGCAAAATGAAACAAAGACGCCTCTCCTTCCTTGAATGTGTACCATGCGTGAAATATAGCTGGCACATGGTGAGGTGGAGTGATTCTCTTGCATAATACTCTACAAATGCGAAAATCATGAGTGCCTTCTCATGAGCTTTCCAGTGTGGCTGAAATACACCTGGATTCAAAACTTTCCCTTGGAGATATCTCTCGGCTCCTCTGCTTCACTGCTCCTGCTGCATCATCCCTACTACTCATGCAGGCTCCTTTCTGTCCATCTTCCTCATGTTGACCTCTTCTGTTGATGACCTCAACATCAGCTCCCTGATCTCTTCGACCACCTCTTCCAGCTGCTCCATCGGATGGTTCCTCTTCTGGAGACTAGCTTGCTCCATTTCTCCCTTGCCTCTGAGTGAATCGTATTGATTCCCTAAGTTTTCCTTCCTATATTTTGTGGCCTTGGCTCACCACTCTACTGCAAATTTCTCTTCTATAGTATTCTTATCACTAAGTTGCTGCGCAACTTCCTCTCCCGACATATCGATTCCAGTCAGTTCTTCATCTAGATCCCTTCCAACTTCTATCAACGATCCCTCTTGATGATGCGTTCTTTCTAGAATGGCTATCTCCTAGAAGCCACCTTCAGGTTCTAGACTATCCAACCAATCCTCCAGTGCCCTTAACTCCAATTCCCACTGAGTGAGAAACTCAACTAGGCGTTCTCCTTTTGTTGGGACAAACATCAGTATCTATTCATCTTCTTCCATGACAGTCTCAACTTGATGTCCTTTCATTGCCTCTGCAACTGCTATGCTAGCATCTCCTCATCCACTTGGTAGGAATATCTCAACTCCTCCAATGATCAGAAAATTCCTCTAATCTTCCTTCTCTGTGATGGAAGGTTTTAACTTCTCATCATCTTCATTCATGCGGCTCACAGTTCTGTGCGAATCTCCAAATGAGTGAGGTTTTTCTCTTGCATCCTCTTCATCTACCAGTGAAATATCGAATGAGCTCATCTCTTCTCCCTTTCCCACCTGACAATATGGGATGTATCCTCTGTCCACCTAGGATTATATGAGACCCACTGCTTCCTTCTCATTTCCCAACTAGAAATCTACAAGACCCTTTCTAGATCTCTTTCCCTTATAACTGAGAGTTTCAGCGTGCCTCATCCACCTCTTTAACCTTTGTTGTTTCCTCCTAGCTAACAAATTCTGAATAGACCAGTTGTTTTTTCTCTTCAAAGGCCATTCATACCTTTAGTGCACATTTTCCTCTTGCTACATCTTGAATGCTAGCGTCTCCATCTCGACTCTAATTTCTCTGAGCTCCTTGTCTATCTCTGCCTTTCTCTTATGTGGGAAGAATTCCCCCTGACCGTGCTCATATCTTCCAACAAACATATTGTTTCACCTGTAGCCCACTTGATTGTTTACCATATGTCGCACACCTTGCAATAGTTTCAACAGAGCATCACACCCTATCCCCTTTGCCTACAATCTGTAGAAAAATAAGCTTTGATACCACTCTTGATGCCAACCTCCCCTCTGAAGCGCTGACTCGACCTCTTGGTCTAGGATTGTTTGATGTGTTGAGTCAGAGAAACTCCTTAGATTCCTCCCTAGAACTCGAATCTTCTATCATAGGTCCTTCTTTTTCCTAGCATAGGTTATGTGGCACCCACAGACCCTCTCCTCAATGCTTTCAAAGTTCAATGTCAATAGTGCTATATCTCTATGCTAGGCTCCCCCCTTTGATGTGACCATGGATTATGACTGTGGGACAACTTCCTTCGTAACCCCGCACCTCAGGACTTTTGAGAGAGACTTTCTCCTCTTTCCTGATTTACGAATCGTCGAACACTTCGAGACTAATATAAGGTCCTTTTTCTCCCTTAATATCAAGGGTTGTGATCACATACAAGAAATCAGACTTCGTGGTTTCCTGTCTCAGGTGTTCTCCCCTAGATTCTCCCAAACTAAGTAGGTCTCTGCCATGTGTCCTCTAGATCAAACGGTCCAGAATGAAATCAATCTTCATGACTTCATCAATACCTTTGTTTTCTCGCGACAAGCTTTACGAAGTTCCTTCTCCTGAACCTCTCGATATTCCACCACCTTTCTTCTCCTCGACGATGGATGATAACTTCGTCTTCGGGACTTCGACGAGTCCTCGTTTCCTTTGCACACTTAGTGAAATTTCATCTTTTGAGACTTAAACTATTCTCGAAACTTCTTCTGTACTCCTTACAGAGTTCTGCACAGACTAGACTTCCTTCTATGAATTTTCTTGGCGTTGAAAACCTCCAAGTTTCCCTTCCTTTGTGGACATCGCATGCCCTCCTGGAAGCTTCTCACTCTCCCTCTCTATCTTGTAACATGGATTTTCAACACCTTAGGCACACTCCTTGTGCTTGGATCATTTCTTCGACGACCTCTCCTTTAGCCTTATGGAAAGGTTTAACGCATCTCCTTTCCTTTGTTGAAGCACTTCTTGCAAATCCTTCCTTCACCAAAATGTTCAACTATTTTGGGATTCTCCAACACCTCCAAGTGTGTGATTTCTGTGCACACTCACACCAACTCGATGCTCTCATAGCAGAGTGTTTCAGAGTATTCAATAACTCTGAACTATTTTCTCTCTCACACATTCTTTCTTTCCAAGGTACCTAACCACCTTGAAATTTCTCTGTGAGTCTGTAAATTAATCTGGTATTCCCTCCCGGTAGTTTCTCTTTTGACTCCACTGAGTTCAGACACACACTCATTGCGTCATCTCACATAGTTTCTTCTCTTTGTCATGCACTCCTTGCACTTAGCCTAGAGAGCCAAAATTAACTCAACACACTCTTGGATAGGAAACTGTATCTCTATCCTTGCAGACGATTTCTAACATTCATCTACAATTCACAAACATGTAAATGGCATTCATACATAATCATCGATTATAGAGAAATGTAAAAAAAGAAAAACTATCATTTTATATTAATGGTGGAATGCCAAATTACAATAGTGGAATCCGAGCTACAACTGAGTCTTGACTCTCTATATCTCTTCTTACCTCCTACTACCCAATCTGGCCTACAACACCCTCTTCTTTTAAATAATACAGAGATTTACACAAGAGGGCTCAAATGAGCTTCCCTCTCAAGCTAACTAATGGTGTCAAATCACCAATCCTAATTCCTATCGAAAGGGCAAATTACAATGATGGAAATCTTCTCTGAATTGGATGCAAATCCATCCTGTCGTCATCCTATTAATGACGACCTTATCTCTAGCTTGTGTGAAGGAATATCTTTCTCCTTCTAGCTTGTCTTCAATTAATGCTCGGATCTCACCTTAGATCATCGAGGAAAATGAGATGACAATGTCTGTCCTTCCTTCTGGATGAAAAGAACAAGTCATCACCATAATGAACACAAAGAACACAAGATGTATGTACAATTTTGTTTTTATTACGGACTACAATCCTTGGGGTTTATCAGCAAAAACTGAATAGAGTACAAATCTACAAGAGCACCAGCTCTATATGCAAGACTCAACTTGCATTCTCAGCACCAATTGAGATGAGACAACAATCCTCAACAGATATCAATCTGTACCATAAACAAGAGCATCAACCATGCACCAACCTGTGCCAAACAACCTGTAATCAACCTGT
>JZKD02S0102472.1:30115-43078 GCA_000966675.3 Picea glauca
TATTATTAGGGACATTAATTCTCTTTTCATCTTCAATATTACATCAAGACAATGCTTTAATATAAGTAGAGTAGTTTTTCCATTACTAATGATTTTCGATAGCTTACACTTATCTTTTTCTTAGTACAGTGTGATACCATGTAGAATAACTTAATCTATGAAAAATACATTACACTACACCACAACCACACTGCGTAGCAATTTAGGAACATTGAATGTCTCATAGTCTACCCATGAACGTTGGTGATATCCATTATGATACACATTCACCAAAATTTTACTATGCGCTAACATATAAGTCTCATAGTTGACATCATACATGTTCAAAGGTACAAGTACAAATAGTTTTATATTAAAAATATTATAATCCTATCTAAATACTACCATCGTATCTATTCTGATATATTCCACTAGGCAATATAGGGGTTCTATGCAGAATCTAATCCATATCATAAATCTATTTCTCTTGATATATAAATCACAAATATTTTCTATGGTAGGACTTCATTGTTATCATATATAACGATAACTTAGTCATTATGCAGTGCTAGTATTCAATACTCGGACTATTATTATTATATGGCTACCAAAAGTTAATGATTTTTATCGTTAGGAGCACCAGGCGATACCAATCACAAATCCTGAGTTCAATTAACAAGTCATAACCAAAAGGGTTGAAAACCTTAACTAGAAGACACAGACATGACCACTATTCATAGTCCTATCCTTAACTCACTATCATCATAACTCAACAATAGATTGGTAAGGATACTGATTAAAGGGTAGTCATTCCATTCATTAAAACCATAGCTAAATCATTAAGAGGGATGGTATCGTATTGGTTTGATATGAGGTCGTGCCCAATGGGAGTTCGCCATGTCCCTTATTTTACATGGCATGGTACTACGTAATTCTCATCAGCTACCTTACTCTGCATTTTGCAATAGTTTTCTAGGTCACTGCAATATTGTTTCCTTTTGACACTACGCTCATGCGAAAACCCTACCTTGGATTATTCGCATCCAATGTTGACTTGAAAGCATTTTTCTATGAGTAAGAATGGTGACTTGGAACAAAATTTGGCCTGAGCATAATTATGGAGACACACACCAGGCGGATTCCTCCCGAACACAATGTAAGATAAAATTCCCTTATCTATTTCCAATACCTAACGACTCTTGGACACATATACGCAATTAGCCACCATATATGTTTCCTCTATAGTTCTTCTGGTATGGAGGTTCTTGGATCTGGTTTAGGGTTTATCTTAGTTTGACTGGTGCCCTTCAACTCCTTATGGTTTTGTCCTCATTTATTTTTATTTTCTCTATGCAAAGTCTCATGGTTTTTACACCTAGTAATAGGTATTTTACTACCGTGATAAAGTCGCAACATGTCTTGGAACCCTTACATAATAGATTTCCAAAGTGGAAAATACATCCATAAGAATATAACCTGGTTCCCTAAACCCTAGCAGAATCATGCTCTGTGTATTTTCAGTTATCGCATTGTGTAAATGGTCTCTTTGCACACTAGATAGATAGTTAAAACTGAGGCTAAGCCTTTCGAGGCTTGTTGGGATTAGACCATTTCAACGTTTTTCCATTTGTTATCAGTATGTATGAAATTTGTGAGTATACTTACACAGAGGTGTGGTATTGACCCGCAGTTGCATGTGAAGAACAATGACTTTGTTAACTTACCCTTTAGCTATAAAACGAAATCTCATCATCTGTATAAGGGTATCATAAAGGCCCTCTGTGTATTAAATTCCATGACATTTTATACAAAATTGACTCTTATGGAACTTCCCAACCATGAATCCCCATTTGAAAATCCGTGTTAAAGGGGAAATTCTAGATTTCTTTTGTGTAAAGGAAATAGTCTACTGGAATGCCCCAAAATCCTGTCTAAATCCTTTCTATTGGAAGGATTTTCTCTGATAAACTAAACATGATTCTCCTTTAGGTACATACTTTGTACTTTCATTGCTATGTATATATTTATGATTTTGTCTGAGCAGTTCGTAAGTGTTAATGTTTATGATAGAAAGTTCAACAACTTTGACTATATTCCCGAGAGCTTGTTCCTATGTGGAAATTGCGACTTTACTGTTTGTATGCATCATAATACTAATCCTTTGCATATACAAGAGTCCCTTACTCAAAATAAAAATCTTAGATAAATTTGCAAGATTCCTTCCTTTGAAACCCTTGCAAATCTGTGTGCTTAACCAACATTATAAGAAAAATCGGGACCTATGTTTTCATATAACCAAGGCGTCTATTCACTCTTTGAAGGATCTTTGATTGTGTATTATGTGCATAGATTCTAGCTCTGTAACCGGGGTTTAAGTTCTATGTAATAAATGCGACACTTTTCCCACTCTTGGGTTGCATAGTTTTAAATACTTTTTATCTGTTTAACAGTATAATTCTTACAGTCCATATAGTCTCTTTAATACTATTATAGTTTAAAAACTTATACAGACTGTGTGATTTATGGCTTGTATCCTTCAAATTCTTATTGTGATAATTCTTCAATTGCATTTTGTATTTATGGAAAATGTTATACTCAGATTTCATCAACTAATGATGGGGCTCTATTTCCTTTGTGAGGGTACCCTTCAACCATTCCTAGGTCCACTCCTCCCCTAGACTATGGAAAGATCGTTGCTCAACGTCAGTGGGGAAACTACTTCTATGCCAGCCTTAAGATATGTATTATTTCACTTACTTAAGTTTAAATATTTATTTTCATTTGATTAATTTAACACAATTTACTAATTCCATCAATTTCCATTTGCAGGATTAATCAATTGGAAGGAGAAGGATCAACGTGATCGCCTCACTCACAAAAGGTATTCGAGTTCTGATCATGGCGTTTAATTAAAATTTCTCAAGTTATGTTTACTAGTGGTACCCAATCATTACCCTAGGATACTCTGTTGTAATAGTTTGAACCAGGATTTCCTAGCTGTACAGATCATTTGCGATTTTATTATTATTGAACAAACATGTTTCTGAAACCATTTGATTAAGTTGTTAAGTATTGTATAGATTTTGTAGCATGTATTGTATACCATTGAAATTTTTTTCTTATAGTCCTGATGTAATAAAGAAGGACTGCTAATTTTCTTTCACCTTTTGTATGATCTGATGAATGGTAAATACTTATATTCTCATGTAGTTCAAGGATCGATAAATTCTTTTTGTATATGAATACTGATGTAGAAGCATCGTAAGAAATCCAGGAAAGCAAGTGAAAAAGCGGAAGGACAACTGGATATGCACCATCGCACATTTTGAGAACGTTTTGAAATTGAAAAGATAAAGCATTAATGTAATATCTAGAAGGGATATGTTTGCATTTATGTTTTGGGGATTGTAACGCAGATCATGAGTGGTTTCTCTCCTCTGTTTGTTGGAGGCATTTATTGTAATAAATGTAAAGTAGTTGTAGACTTTATTTTTGATTTGATATCTTAGAGTTGTAGGAGGGAAAACTCTAGAAAGCTCCTGCATATGTATTGTAATGAATTATTCTTCTCATTGTAAGAATCAGAGCTGTAGAGCAAGAGAATAAGAGAGTAGAGAAGAACAAAGATTGAAAACTTGTATGAGAAGATAATTGTTGCTATAGAACCCATGTATAGATGCACTTGGATTAATATAAGGAAGCTTTGATCAAACTTCATGGTATTTATGAATTTTGTTTACATCTATTGAATGGTATGCTTACAGTTAATTTTAGTCTCTATTATGCATTTGTTTCAATGTTGTGTGTGTATGCATGATTTCATGTTGAATGTATGAAGTCTGTGAGAGGGGGAGCATAAGTTTCAATTGTATCTCTTCCTGAGAATTCTTACAAAGAGTCCAGTGAAGGTCTGCAAGGAGTGCGCTGATGAAATTTTGAGTTTCATCTCAAAAGAAGCTTAGAAGAGATAGAGTTGTTCTTATATCCATAGAGTTCAAGTGAGGTATAGAGCCGTGCAAGGTGTGCGTAGGTTGGGGAAAATATTAGATTTCCCGACCCAAGAGAGTGGGTGAAAAATTCTTCCACAAGGAGTGTGTGCAAGAGTCCCTTAGAATTTTTTTGGTTTGCAGCAGAAATCAAGCTCAGAAGGAGATGTCGAGTTATTTGGCTAGGAGTATTGAGAATTCAAACAGACGGTTGAAATTCTCAGAAGGAGAAATATCAATTCGTCGTGGACCGTTGGACCCAATGGATCAACAAAGAATTTAAGGCTGAGTGTCTGTCAACACTCACAAGCTTAGGAGGAATAGTTGTCATTAGATCTGGATCAATGAGAGTCGTTGATACTGGGGTTTTGAATTTTGACATTTTGAGAATCGGAGTGTGGAGATGGTCGTGACTTGGAGGTATCAAGTTACAAAATCTCGATACATGAAATTTAGAAATAATTTGGACCATCAGATCATGGAGAGCTCGGACCCATCGATATTAGGAGAAGACGTTGTGAGTTTGGACTTCGGGAGATAGGACAGGATTCGCATTACAAACTCACAAGTCACAAAATCCTAACGTGTTCAGAGGTGGACCCCAAGACGTGACTGAGGCTGCATGGTTGAAGCATAAGGGAGGAACTAGTGAATCATTATCCCATTTTGGGTTTCAAGAGTCAAAGGAGTCAGAGGAGCTCAACAACGAAAATCATGAAGTCACAAAACCCAAAATGCCTTTTCGGGTAAAGGTCGTGGTCACATGGAGTGGAGGTTTCCATCTTGTTCTTGTTTGCATAGGCATAAACCCTAGAAAGACTTATGGTTACATGTGTGAAGATTCCTGTGTGAAGTAAAGAGCCATTCCGACTCAAGGGAATAGAATGATCCAAGGGAAGGGGTGCTGCATCAGGTGGGATTAGAGCTTACACTCATTTTTTTCTGTAAGTAAGAGGAGACAAAAGGAAAGTTGTGATTTGAATTCTGTGTGGAACAGATTTAAACAATGCCACCAAGAAGACGTCAAGATAGACCCATGCCCGATCCAACTGTGGAAAGGGAAATGCAAGAACTTCATGCTCGATTGGATGCTATAGATACATCACATAGACGAATAGTTGATACTGTAGATGTCAGTGAATCCGAAAATGAGAATGAAGCAAGACCCAAAGAAGAATAAGTTGTAGCTGAAAATGTTGTAGAGGAACGTCTATTCAAATTTGTTGCAAGAATAGGGCAAGAGAAAAAATGGACATCCCAATGTATGAAGGCAACTTAGACGTTGAGGAGCTGCTAGATTCGTTTAGAGCTTTGGATAAATACTTCGACTATGAAGATATTGAAGAAGATAAGAAAGTAAAACATGTTGTCACTAGAATGAAAGGGCATGCAGGGCTGTGGTGGGATAAACTGCAGGTTGAAAGGCATTTCAAAGGAAAAAAAATAATCAAAAGATGGGACGGGATGGTCGCAAATATGAAATCCTAGTTTATACCCAGAGATTACCAAATCAATCTGTTTCAAAGAATGCAAAATTTGAGATAGAGGGGGATGACAATAAAGGAATATGATGAGGAGTTTTACAGACTTAACATCAGGGCAAGTTGTCATGAGAGTGATGATGAAAAAGTCACCAGATATATGAATGGCTTGAGATATGAAATTCAATACAAGATGAGGATGGTGACAATCAGAAATGTAGAATATTCTTATCAAATTACTTCAAACAAAGAAGATAATTTGGCCCGAAAGAAAAGTCAAAGAGGTAGAGGTAGAAGTCAAAGCAGAGGCAAAGAAGTTGCCCATGACAGAGTACATAATCCCAAGGATGAAGAAAATAAACCTCATAAAGTTTTTTTCAAAAATTAATTTGAAAAGTGGATATCATCATATTAGAATGAGGGAAGGTGATGAATGGAAGACAACATTCAATATGAATGAAGTGTTGTATGAATGGTTTTTCATGCCATTTGGTTTGATAAATGCGCCTAGTACTTTTATGAAATTAATGAACAAAGTCTTCAAATATTTCATTGTAAAGTTTGTTATTGTGTATCTTGATGATATATTGATCTTTAGTAAGACCGAAGAAGAAAATTTGAGACATATAACTCTAGTGATGAGGAGGTTGCAACAAGAAAAGTTGTTGATAAATATGAAGAAGTCATCTTTCATGAAGAAAGAACTCATTTATTTGGGTTTTGTAATATCTTTAAATGAGTTGCAGATGGATCCTAAGAATGTAAAAGCAATCAAAGAGTGGCCATCAATGAGGAATATCTTTGAAGTCAGAAGCTTCCATGGACTAGCCAGTTTTTACAGGAATTTCATCATAAATGTTAGTGGAATTTCTACACCAATGATGGACACAGCCAAGAAAAGACAAATCTTTTCATTGGATAGAGGAAGCATGGAAAATTTTCAAGTTATTGAAAGAGAAGATAATTGAACAACAAGTTTTGGTTTTGCCATATTTTAGCAAGACATTTCAAGTGAGATGTGATGCAAGTGGATTTGTGATTGGAGTAGTCTTAAGTCAAGACAATAGACCAGTTGCATACTTCATTAAGAAGTTGAATGATGCCAAGATGAAATATTCCACATATGATAATGAATTTTATGCAATCATATAGGTTCTGAATAAATGGAGGCATTACTTGGTGAGAATCCTGTTATGAGAGATAGAAGCCAATGGATTTAATGCTTAATTCAATATGGATTGTTATTCAAAGGAAATCAGTTGTGTATCCATAAGAGTTCCATGAGAGATAATCTTATAAAGGAGAAACATAGTGAGGGATTTGTTGGATACTTTGGCCATGACAAAACGCTCACGCAACTGAGAAAGTTATATTGTTGGTGAGGGATGAGGACATATGTGAAGAATTTTGTCATAGATGTAGAATTTTCCAGCACGCAAAGGGGAAAAGATAGAATACAGTAGTGTATCAACCATTGCCAATACTAGAGAGGCCATGGGATGCGGTAAGAATGGATTTTGTGTTAGGATTTCCAAAGACACAAAGAGGTTGTGATTCCATATTTGTGTTAGTCGACAGATTTTTGAAAATGACACATTACATTCCATGTCAGAAAACCAATGATGCAACACACATTGCAAACCTATTTTTCAAAGAAGTTGTTCGACTTCATGGTTTACCCAAGAGTATTATTTCAGATCGAGATACCAAATTTGTTGGTTGTTTCTGGAGGACTCTATGGAAGAAGGTGGCAACATAATTACCTTTTAGCTCAACATATCACCCTCAGACGGATGGATAGATTGAGGTAGTAAATCAAAGTTTAGGGGACTTATTGAGGATTTTAGTAGCTGAACATCACATTCAGTGGGATCATATTCTTTCACAAGTGGAATTTTCATATAATGACTCACCTAACAAGAGATCAGGACAGAGCCCATTCCAGGTAATGTATGGAATGCATCCAAGAGGGGCATATGAGTTGAGGGACTTAGAGAAGAATGAGTTCAGAAGTGCTGGAGAAGAATATTTTGCAACATATATGCAAGAGCTCCATAGAAATATTAAAGAGCAGTGGCAGAGTTCCAACTAGGAATACACGCATCGTGCAGATCAACACCGCAGAGAGATTCAATTCGAAGTGGGATATTTAGTCTTAGCACATCTAATAAAAGAAAGGTTCTCAAGGGGAACATACAATGAGTTGAAAATGAAAAAGATAGGAATATGTAAGATTCTGAGGAAGTTTGAGGAAAATTCTTATGAGATAGAATTGCAAGATGATGTGGGCATATCACCCATATTCAACGTACCAGATATGTATCCTTACAGGGCAGATGAAGTAAGAGGAGAAAAAAATCAGAAGGAAGTTTAGTGGGTCAAACAAATGCATGTAGTTGAAAAGCCACAGATGGAAAAGATCATTGATCAGAGCGTTAACAAGAAGACCTGGAGAAAGACATATTTTAAATACTTGGTAAAGTCGAAGGCACACCCAATTGAGGATGCCAGTTGGGAAAGAGAAGAAGAGATCCAGAAACATGGATAGACGATGTAGGATCTCATGAACAGGAGTTCATGAATTTTCCAGCCAGAGGAGTATGATGTAGAAGCATCGTAAGAAAGCCAAAAAATCAAGCGCAGAAGTAGAAGGACAACTGTATATGCACCAACAGACATTTTGAGAACATTTTGAATTTGAAAAGATAAAGCATTAATGTAATATCTAGAAGGGATATGTTTGCATTTATGTTTTGGGAATTGTAACGCAGATCATGAGTGATTTCTCTCATTTGTTTGTTGGATACATTTATTGTAATAAATGTAAAGTAGTTGTAAATTTATTTTTGATTTGATAGATTAGAGCTGTAGGAGGGAAAAATCTAGAAAGATCCCTCGTATGTATTGTAATGAATTATTCTTCTCATTGTAAGAATCAGAGCTGTAGAGCAAGAGAATAAGAGAGCAGAGAAGAACAAAGATTGAAAACTTGTATGAGCAGATAACTGTTGCTACATAACCCATGTATAGATGCACTTGGATTAATATAAGAAAGCTTTGATCAAACTTCATGGTGTTTATGAATTTTGTTTACATCTATTGAATGGTATGTTTACAAATAATTTTAGTCTCTCTTATGAATTTTTTTCAATGTTGTGTGTGTATGCATGATTTCATGTTGAATGTATGAAGTCCGTGAGAGGGGGAGCATAAGTTTCAATTGTTTCTCTTCCTGAGAATTCCTGCAAAGAGTGTAGTGAAAGTCTGCAAGGAGTGCATTGACAAAATTATGAGTTTCATGTCAAAAGATGCTCATGAGAGATAGATTTGTTCTTATACGCACATAGTGCAAGTATGGTACAGAGCTGTGCAAGGTGTGTGTAGGGTGGGAAAAATCTTATATTTCCTGACCCGGGAGAGTGAGTGAATAATTCTGCCGCGAGTGTGTACAAGAGTCCCTTATAATTTTTTTGGTTTGCAGCATAAATCAAGCTCAAAAAGAGATGTTGAGTTATTTGGCTAGGAGTATCAAGAATTCGAACGGACGGTTGAAATTCTCAGAAGGAGAACCACTGATCCATCGTGGACTGTTGGACCCAGTGGATCAATGGAGAAGTTAAGGTTGAGTGTCTGTCAACACTCACAAGCTCAGGAGGAATAGTCATCATTAGATTTGGATCAATGGGAGCTGTTGATCTTGGGGTTTTGAATTTCAACATTTTGGGAATCGAAGTGTGGAGATGGTCGTGACTTGGAGGTCTCGATTTATGAAATCCTAATACACAAAATTCTAACATAATTTGGACCATAATATTGTGGTGAGCTAGGAGCTATTGATCTGAGGAGAAGAAGTCACGAGTTTGAACATCGGGAGATAGGACAAGAGTCGCATCGTGAACTCACGAGTCACAAAATCCAGACACGTTCGGAGGTGGACCCCAGGACATGACTGAGGCCCCATGGTTGAAGCATAAGTGAGGAAATGGTGAACCATTAGCCCATTTCAGGTTTTAGGAGTCAAAGGAGTTAGAGGAGATCAACAATGGATATCACAAAGTCATGAAACCCGAAACTCGTTTTTGGGTAAAGGTCGTAGTCACGTTAGTTGGTCATGTGGAGTGGAGGTCTATGCCTTGTTCTTGTTTGCGTAGGCATAAACCCTAGAAGGACCTGTGGTTACATGTGTGAATGTTCCTTTGGGAAGTAAAGATCCATTCCGACTCAAGGGAATAGAACGATCTAAGACCGGGAGGTCACGCGGAGCCTGTTGAGGTAGGGGTGTTGCGTCAAATACAATATATGTTGTACATCTCCATGTATCTCTACATGCATCTATATGTATCTATATTTACCTATAGAGACATATATAAGTCATAAAAATATAACTAATAATTCTAGCATTTTCTTTACATGGAACGCATGAGCATATCTACAGGTATATGTACAGTCAAGCTTTAGATATGAACCATAACACAGGAACTCATACTTCTACTAACAAAGATAAATAATAGATTTTTATACATTCAATCATTCATTCAAATTTGCACTAACATCACATAAACCCATCACACCTCTAACAATTTGTAATCAACATAATTATGTAGAGAAATAAGTAAAGGTAGTTATCTAAATAAAACTGAAGCTGGAATACAAATAGAATAGCCAAGTTCCACCCAATCGTATAATGAAACAACCAAATTACTTTCTCCATTCACCCTCTAGCCTAACCATGAGTCCATGAGGGAAAATTGAAATGATCGTGTTTTGCTATAGTCCTCCTTTCAGATCAGAAAATTGCCTTGCCTCACACCCAACATTGTTCATAACAACAAGTAATATCATTTCTCCAACATACTAAGCAACATCCGACCTCCTTCATATGTTTTATCTCATGAGAATCTTGTGCCTAGGTATTTTTCCCTCCTTGGGAAATTTCGCATCTTTACAAATCCATGATTTTCATGGGCTACTAGTGGTCAAATTCCTCATTTGCCACTTGTAAAATTCAGCCTTGAGGTAACTCAAGTCTATTCCCCACTCATGGAGTCATAGTCAGTTGTTTTCAACCTGGTTATTCCATTTGTCCTCCAAAAATTAATATGTAAAAATATTTGTCTTTTACATGTGTCATAGCCAAAGAGTCATTTGGGAAAATCAAATTTTTGCCCAATAGTCAAAATAATTAATTACACATAATCAAATTCCAAATTTGGATTTTCCATCAATGGAAAATTTTTTCCAAATACGAATTTGCCAAAAATGGGAATTTATTCTTAAGTGCACACAGACTTTAATAATTAACTATTTTTGGGGATATTACATCCTCTCCCCTTTTAGTACAACATTGTCCGTAGTGTTCATTCCTCTCTCGGAACAGGGTTGGATAAGATTTATGCAAATCTTCCTCCAATTCCCAAGTGGCCTCCTCAGGACTAAAGTGATTCCATTGCACTTTTACCTGGGCGATGGCTCTATTTCGTAGTATTGTTTCTTTCCTATCCATAATGCGCAGAGGTTCCTCTTGGAATTCGCCTTCTGGTTCCACCTGCACCATGTTCCAATCGATGATGTGAGTAGGATCATGAATATACTTTTTCAACAAAGAAACATGAAATACATTATGAACTTTTAAATTTGTAGGGAGTGCAAGTTGATATGCCACGGGTCCAGTTCGAGAAAAGATCTCAAAGGGGCCACAAAACCTAGGTGCCAACTTTGAACAGTTTCCTAGCTTCAGTGAACTTCTTCTTCCTTTGAATTTCAAATACACGTGGTCTCCCACTTGAAATTCTTGGTGTCTCCTTTTCAAATTTGCGTAGCTTTTTTGTCTGTATTGTGCCTCTTTTAAATTTTGTTGTACCTTCCTTACTTTTTTCTCCCTTTCCTGAAGCATTTCTGGTTCCATCATGAGTTTGTCAACTGGGTTATCCCAGCTAATCATAGTTGTACACTTTTTTTCATACAATACTTTGAAGGGGATCATCTTATATGACGTCTGATAACCATTATTGTATGCAAATTCCACTAAGTGTAGGTACTCCTCCCACTTAGTTGGTATCGTCCTTACGTACATTTGTAACATATCTTCCACAATCTGGTTCGTTTGTTCAGTTTTCCCATCCATTTGTAGATGGTAGCTTGTGATGAAATTCAGGTTAGTATTCAACCCTGCAAACAATTATGTCCAAAACGTTGATGTAAATTTGTTCTCTCTATCCGAAATCACCATTTTAGGAATACCATGCAATCTACATATTTCCTTCATAAGTATTTCAGCGATGCTAATAACTTTATAATTAGATTTCACAGGAATAAAATGTGCATATTTACTAAGTTTATTAATGACTACAATAATCGAATCATTCTATTTTTGAGTTTTAGGAAAACTTGTGATAAAGTCCAGTGAGATAGTTTCTCACTTCCATTTTGGTATAGGTAGAGGCTGTAACAGGTCGGATGGATGCTGATGTTCAACCTTTACCTATTGAGAATCTAATCATTTAGATAGGTATTCAACTGTCTCACCTTTCATGTTAGGACAATAAAACAACTTCCTCAATGTTGTTACCATTTTTTGGTATCCCGGATGACCAGAATATGGATTCTTGTGCACTTCATCCAAACTTTTTAGCTTAATTCATCAGAATCTGGTATGTACAACCTATTTTTGAATCTTAGCAGTCCATTTCTATCCAAACTAAGATTTGTTCTATCCAAATTTTTTGCATTACCTTATAAATCTACTACTGTTTTGATGTATTTTTCGTCATTACCACTTGTAGATATTATCCTTTGTTCAATGTCGCTTTCTGTTCTGCTAATGCTTATCTCAAACAGTCCATTAGTTCTCCTACTTAAGGAATATGCAACTTTGTTTTCTTTACCCTTGATGTGTCTTACTTCGAAATCGAATTCACTCAAGAAGGCAAGCCACCTTGCTTGCCTTGCGTTAAGATCTGGTTGACTAAATAATAATTTCACACCACTGTTATCGGTTAGCAACATAAATTTTTTTCTCGTTAAGTAGTGTCATCGTATTTTTAGCGGATGAACTACAACTGCTAATTCCAAGTTGTGTGTGATGTAGTTTCGTTCAGGCTCTTTTATTTTTTGTGTCTCGTAACAAATAAAGTTCCCTTATTGAGTTAGGACACCTCCCAAGCCTTATTTGTTTGCATTTACGTAGATTGTAAAGTCTTTATCAAGGTCTGCTACCATTAAAATAGGTGTGGTTGTTAACAATTATTTTAACTTATTAAAACTGTCCTAACATTTCTGTGACCAAGTAAAATTTGTCCCCTTTTTCTGTAGGGATGTG
Source organism: Picea glauca (assembly GCA_000966675.3). Lineage (NCBI taxonomy): Eukaryota > Viridiplantae > Streptophyta > Pinopsida > Pinales > Pinaceae > Picea > Picea glauca. Next base: position 42,880 of record JZKD02S0102472.1, read on the forward strand.
ATTGGGTATGCAATCTTAGAGAACCCCTCGATGAATCTGCGGTAATAACCAGTAATTCCCATGAATGACCAGATGTCCACCACATCCTTAGGGATAGGCCATTCCATGATGGCTCTTATCTTCTCTGGGTCAACTACAATACTTCTTCAGATATTACATGTCCTAGGTATTGTATTCTCTTTTGGTAGAAGTCACATTT
>JZKD02S0102472.1:69616-84900 GCA_000966675.3 Picea glauca
CTATTAGGTCTTCTTACATCCGCCTAATTCTCTTTTATTGAAAGGTCTTATTAATATTGACCTTTATTACATCCGAACACATTAATCTACCCATGTGCGGGTTAGGACCTTAACACCTTATGAACAGATCCTAAGGTCCAAATTACTCTGTGGCCAAATACCACATCTATCGTGGTTTTACAACATTACTACTCCTCTTGAGCTTCGTAATATGGCCAAAGTAACTTCTTGGCACTAAGGAATCTTCTGAGGTTTGAAATTGGTCCTCCAGATACAATTTCCTCTCAAAACATTGGGTCCAATGACCACTTACCCACCCCATCAAGGATCTGTGTTGAAACCTTCGGTCAGAACTTGAGTTTTGTCTACTTTGACAACAATTATTTCAAAAAAAATTCTTCATTTTCCACTAACATGGCCCTTCCAGGCGCAGTGTCCAAACCATGCTCTGAGACCATTTTGTAACATCCTCGACCACCAAAAGGTCAGGCAATGCTACCTACACAACCTTAACTTCTCATTTAAAGCTTTGATACCAATTTGTAACATCACCTACCATCAACCCCTTTGTCAGTCAGTGCTACTATGTGGAACAATCTCATAAATATAGTATGCATTAAATCAAATTAACACATTTAACATAGATTTACTGTTACCATTCAAATTTAAATAGAATTAACAAAAATCCATACATGTAATGGAAATCAAGATAACATTCAAGCATTAGTTGCACAAACATGCCTAACATATAAATTAAGCACAAAATGATACTTATCTTTTCAAGTGGACTAACACCACCAACTGCGTGAAGACCTTCCATAAACCTCCCAGCCTTAGACCACACTTCTCATCACTCTTAGTAGTAGGTCACCCCTGATATGGGACTAAGATCCACTGGGAAAGGGAATCCTAGGCTAGACAAGGTCACAAGAAGACACATAGTTTATGAGGATGGATTCTCTCCCAGGAGCCACTTATGCCCACTTCTCACAGACTCTCATTCCCCACATGCATGTCCCACCCCAGGAGTATACACCTTCACTGTCACACATGAAAGTCCTTCGACTCCTAAACCTCCCTTGCCTTGGGTTTCAACAACAGGTTGGATTGGAATTCTCTAAGCTTTGTGGTAGCTCCACCACCCCTTCCATAATTTCTCACTTCCTCCGTGCACTCTCTCACCTGGAGAGAGTCGTTCACATGCCTGACAACCTGACTCTTCAACCACAAACACCTCCCTCATCTGGAGAGAGTGTTGCACATAGACCTGACAACTTTCTTCTTCAGATTCATTCAAGAAGAAGGAGGAAAACAGTAAGGCTCAAGAAGGAAAATATGAGGGTATCCAATCACACTCAGCCAAGGGACTGCATGGTCACAACAACCCACAGTTATAACACACATGACATAGACAATTACAATATGCTTAGGTTTCAAAGAAGACAACAACCCAAACAGTTAAGCATGAACTCGGATTTGTAGTGTAGATAAAATGGGTTCATAGGACACATAGGAGACATGGATTGGTCCACGAGTTTGCCACTAGTTTTCAGGGTGTATGACAAGGAATCAACACAGAGGTCAAACACATAATCAAATTGTTCAGACGAAATATGTGTCGACTTCTCAGGAAAACATTGCGATTTTTTGGTTTCAGAGCTTCATGAGGGTATGCGAAGATTAGATGCCCACCACACACGGTTCATACAACGGGTGGAAGAATGGAGGATGAACCCCCATCACGGCTCAATTTTTGGGTTAAATTGCATGTGCCTGGGCCGACACATGTCGACCATGAAGCTGCATGCACTCCATCAAGTATGCGTTCCCTTTTCCATTAAGTTAGGATAAAAATATACCTTTCACACCACTTTTTAATAATAATAAATTATTATTCAAGGACTTAAGCCCTCAAAATTATCCCCTCTTCCAACCTTTCATCCCCCTCTCACTTACCCATTCTGTGGAAGCTTAGTCCCCCATCACTCTTTCTTCATGGTTGGTTGGCATACAACGATGTTTATATATTATATTAATGATTTGCATAATTACATATACAAAATCAGGCTCTTGGCCTTTAACACCTAGCCTCTCTGGCATAATCACCAAATAAGGCTCCTAGCGTATTATTACTCATATCACCAGCCTACAAAACATGTTTACAATTTATAAATACAACTGGGGCTTGTCTTTGGGGATATTATAGATGGAGGCAGTGAAAAGACGAGCACCTAATGATGGAGACATCAACGATGTAGAGAGTGAAGAAGCTAAAGTCAAAGAAGAAGTAGGAGAGGATGTTGTTGAAGAACGCTTGATGAGAGAAGTTTCTAGATTGGGAGGCAGAGCCAAGATAGAGGTCCTAATGTATGAGGGAAATTCATATGTTGAGGAGCTGTTGGATTGGGTAAGATCCATGGACAAATATTTCAAGTATGAAGAGGTCGATGAAGAGAAAAAGTTGAAACATGTTGTCACCAGGCTAAAAGGACATGCAATGTTGTGGTGGGATGAACTGCAGGTTGAGAGGAGAAGCAAAGGAAAACAGAACATAAAGAATTGGGACATAATGGTACCCAAGATGAAGGCTAAGTTCATGCCCAAATGTTATCAAATCAATATGTTTAGGAAGATGGAGAACCTGAGATAGAAGGGGATGACAGTTAAGGAGTACACAGAGGATTTCTATAGACTGGACATCAGACTGGACAAAGGGAGAGATATGAAGAATTTTTTTCCAGATATATAAATGGCCTCATATATGAAATCTAGGATGAGATCAACATGATTTCAGTAAGAATAGTGAAGGATGTTGATCATTTTTCACTGAAGGAAGAGGAGAAATTGGCCAGAAAACAAAGCCAATGAGGAAGAGGTAAAATCCCAGCCCCAAACAAAAGCAAGTGAGTTACCCATGACAATGCACCTAAGTCTAAGGATGAGGTTGAGAAACCACATAGTCACTTGGAAAGAGGAGGAGTTTATCGAAGAAGACATGGTGGTGGGAGAATTTATTCTAGAGGAAGAGGAAGAAAAGGAGGAGAAGTAATATGCTACGCCTGTGGAAAAATAGGGCACATGTCTTGGGAGTGTCCCGAGAAAAAGAAAGAAGGAGGAGGTGAAGCTAACATTTCAGAAGAACATAGAGGGAATGTTGAAGGAGAAGGAGCAGAGGATGGAAGATCCTTGATGTTGAGGAAGATTCTCTTAAAACCAGAGGCAGAAGTTGAAAATCCAGTGCAGAGGAATAGTCTCTTCAGAACAACTTAGAAGACTAAAGAGAGAGTATGCAAGGTGATAATCGACAGTGGGAGCACTGATAATTTATTATCCATAGATATGGTGGAGAAATTGGAGCTGGAGACAATGGCCCATACAAAGTCTCATGGTTGCAGAAAGGACACGAGGTAATGGTTACTAAACAATGCTTGGTTGAATTTAAGATAGGAGGATATAGAGATGAAATTCCCATGGATGTATGCCATATTTTGTTGGGAAGACCATGGAAGTTTGATAGGAATGTCATTCATGATGGGAGGAAGAATACATACACCTTGGAGAAGAATGGTAGAAAACACATGTTGTTGCTAATAGAATTGAAGAAAGTGAAAGAGGAAGCCAACACAAGCATACTTCTCATGAGTGGGAAGGAACTCCTAAAAGAAATCAAGAAAGAACAGGAGATGCAGTTTGTTGTGGTGAAGAAACCCATAGTTATTCTTACAAGTACTTTGATGGATGATTTTCCTAAAGAAGTTCAAGAATTGTCTGATAATTTTGCTAACATAGTGGTGGATGAGCTACCTAATTCACTTCCACCCATCATAAGTATCAACCACCATATTGACTTGATACCAGGAGCAAGTATGCCAAACAAAGCAGTGTACAGATTGACACCTCGAGAGAATGAGGAAGTGAAGAACCAAGTCCAGGAATTGTTAGACAAGAGTTTGGTAAGAGAATAACAAAATATTATGATTCAAGTGAAGAACATGTATTGATAGCATCTCTTATAGGAATCTTCACTCATGGAAGTGAGACATGGATTTTTGACAATGTTTCTTCTAAAGGCATGACTGGTTACAAGGATTCTCTCTCAATTCTGGTTCATAAAGATTCACCTCATAAGGTGAATCTTGGTGATGACTATGAGTATTCTATAAAAGGAGTAGGAGAAACCTCCATATACGAAGAAAAAAAACATATATCTTGTGAACAATAACTTCTATTGAATAAATAAAATAGGATGAAACTATAAAACTGCAAAACTGAAAACAACTTGCTTGAATGCTGGTATCTATCTCTGAGAAGTGATATGGCCTCTATGCGTATTCATTTGAGAAGAATGATTACAATGAGGATAGAGAGTCCTTTTTAACATTACTCATGAATACCAAAACCCTAAAAATCTAAAATCCTAACCCTACGAGATGAAACACCAAAATTTATGTGGGCCCTGATGCGTAAGTTGGCACCTCAAATTTCGTGGGTTGTAACTTTTGCATATGACCTTCATTTTAGGCATGTTAAAGACCGTTGGAAAGGTATTATAGAGAGACACACATTATTATGTAAAACAATGACTTCATCTATATTTTGACTGTGGAAATCCAAACAATTTTTAGGGAAGAAAAACGGTCGTTGAAGTACATAAATATCTACTGAGATGAAAACTTCCAAAATAATCTAGTTGGAATAGGTGGGAGGCCAACAATATCCACCTGGATTTTGTGTAGGGATTCATGATATACCTGGAAGTGAAGAAAAACACTATTACAAAGAAATTTCATCATTACAAACAAACGTTTTGAACTAAAACATGTCAAGAGGATCAAGTCGGAATAGGTGGGTGACCACCAATATCCACCTAGATCAGTCCTACCAGCTTAGGAGGGAGTGGTCTACATTGCATTGAGTTCCCCCATTAGGTGAGGAAAGTTTTACTGAATCTTTCCCTGGGTGAGCCACTTTCCTTTGTGTAGGAGCTTCCCTGCCTTAGCAACCCGATAAAGTTGGATACTTTATTGGCGAGTGCCCTTGACCTGTGTGACCACTATCTAATCAATGAATACTTATTCCATGCAGTCAAGGTTAGGGATGATTTTAAGGATGGAAATTTATTTTAAAATGTAGAAACCTTGGTGAATCTTACTAATCCTTCATATACCAACTATAAATGTTTCACGATATTTTTGTAAAAATATTCAAATTTCTAAGGATTTTATATAGTTTTTATAAAATTTTGTCTATTTTTAAGGTAAAATAATTTTATCCTATAGAATTTCAGCGAATCATTTTTAAAATATTGAATCTCTTCTTTGGAAAAACCATGGAAAATTAGCCCATGAGTGAAATTATCCCATGCAAATAATGGTGGAAAATATGGCTGAAGGAGGTCCACACTGAACACTAGGTGCAATCCAAGGAAGGGGGGTGTGTTAAGCTCGAAAGAATTGTCACCCACAACCTTGGTGATAGTGTAAGGCCCATAGCGAAGTGGACAGAGCTTCCTATGGGGCCCTGTAATGCATTCTTTCTGCAAACATAAGAAGATACTATCTCCCACCTGAAACTTGTGTGGTACCCGATGTTGATCATGGCGCTTCTTGTACTTAACATTGGATTTCTGCAAAATCTCATGGACCTGTTGGCAAATGTGCTAAATCCACTTAATTAATCTAGTGGCTTTGTTGACTGTAGACGAAATATGGGAATATTTTGTCTGTGTGGTTGCAAGAGGTACTGCAACATCAATGGGACCCAAGGGTTGGGACCCAAGGGTTGGGATCCTAGCACCACTTGAAATAGGCTATGGCAGGTGGATTTATGGAGAGATATGTTGTAGTTATGTTGAACATAGGGAAGACTCTTATCCCATGTGAGTGAATTCTTATAGTTATACATGCACAAGATATACATAATCATCCAATTGGCGACCTTTGTCTAGCCATCGGTTTGAGGGTAGAAGCCAATGGATTTAGTGAGATTGGCAATATTTTTCACTGTGATGCTCTTCTTGCAGGTTGTGATAATGGCCATCCTTGAAAACTGCTCACCCACCACAAATACATAATCATTTCCTTGCTTGGTGGATGGAAGGCCAGACATGTAATCTATAGAGATGGATTCCCAAGGAATCTAAAGAGTAGGAAGAGTGGTGTATAATCCTTGCTTCTTGATGGATGGATTGGAAATGGCACATTGTTACACATTATTTTGGTCACCTTGGTGGTGTCTCTACATTTATGTGTTTAGGCTCTCATAAGGACCTTTTTCCTGAGAAAAGTGACTGTTGTCTTCTTCCATAAAACAAATTTTTAAGATGAGTTCGTAGGCTGACTATGTTGTAGGGTGCGATAATCTTGATTCTTGTAGGCAACCCTATAGCTAGCCTGCGAGGTGTTCACAGTATTCTCTATAGGTAGGGTGCGAACGGGTTTCAAAGCTTAAAAGGAAGAGGAAGTTACGAAGGTTATAGAAGAGGATCTTCTAGAAAATAAATTGGCATTCGCATGGTTGGCATCCTACTGACTTCTCAGATTTAGTGGGATCATCCTCATCCCTTTATCCATCTCTCCTTCTCCTATATAATGAAGGGTTTCTCAAGGAATAGGTTAAGCAATATTGAATAAATAATTGATGAAATAATAGATTCATAATTGTGTGAGGAACCTTGTTTGAATTGATGGTTGAAGCCTTCATTTGTCCATGAAGCCCTAGTGGATCTTCTTCATGCAAGTTTGGAGCAAGTGTGCGTGTTGGAACAAAGGACCACCGAAAGGAAGCTTGCAACATCAAGGTGATCTGGTTGTATATTATACTTTCATATTAATATAATACAGTGGCATGTCCCTTTCCCATAAAATCACTCTTATTTTATTGCATAATTCCTTGATCATATGCATAGGTAGTCATTGAATATACTTTACTATCTTCACTCTGGTTGGTTTTTGTTGTCTTGGATCTGATCTCGCAAGAGCACCGGAGCGAAGTAGGAACAACAAATACCTAAGGAAGCAATATAAATGTATGTCATTCGTTCCTCCTTTGGTAGTAAGTTCAATGATAGCTGCTTAGGGAAAGCGTCATGTCCTGTCTTTTTTTTTTCTAGATCCAGGTGGATCTAGGGATATCTGTTAGTGTCCACATATACCGATTTATCCTATAACATAATTGGTGACTCCACTAGGGATACAACTCATTTTGTAGTTTTTTTTTGGCCATTTTCTCCCAACCTACGTTTTTCATTACCAACCAGTCTCTGAGTCTATAAGAGACCCTTATAGACTCTTTGGACCCAGAAGTTCACTCAATTTTTTTGTCCTTTTTCAAAATTTTTCCTGATTAGAAACCTTCTCGCACTGTACCTCTCTGTGACATGCAAGAATCCTTGATGTTCGCACCCTACTGTTCAATCTAGTGCGACCTTTTCACACCCTGCCTGTATCTAGACTGCAAGAATCTCTAATTCTCACATTGTATCTCACTACCAGGCTATGAACTCATTTGCAAAAATTTTGGATTAGGTCTTCCTGTCTTTTTGATGCCCATATTTGTTTGTTTATTTGGGGAGAACTTCTTTTTCTAGTGTTTGACTGTTTCTTGACTTCAAATCTTGCAGTTGATTAGTTTTTGGAGATCGAAAACTTTTCTTACTCTTTTTCCCAATTTTTTCTTCTTGACCTTTTATCAACAAGGGTATAATCTCAGATTCCATGATCTGAGTGCTTGTTTGATTAAAATCCTTTGATTGGATTAAAAGTTGGGATTAATTGTCCTTTTAGATTGCTTGTTTCTTAGAAAATTTTTGTTCATGTGCATTTGAAGAGATTTTTTCTGGTCAGTTTGTTATTTTTACCTTCATTGAAAGATCGATTTGGGTGTTGTTGAGTATTTTATTTGCATTGGTTGCTTACTTTTTCTTATTTCCATCCCCATTTTTGGGTTTATAAAAAAATAAAAGTCTTTTTCTTTTAATCGATCTTTTATTCAGAAAATATTGGCGTTAAAGTATTGGAAGAGAACGAATAGTGAATTTACATTGTCAATGATTGTTTGATACTACATTTCAAAAGAGATCATACATCATAGTTTGCATTATTCCAGAAAAGTCCTCTTTCCCTTCTATAGATAGAATTCATCGAATGAAAATTTGTATCACTCATTTCTATTTATGCATTGTTGGGTAAGAGTCTTATACAACATTGGTTTCATTTCCATCTCCCTCTTGCATAACAACAACCTTTAATAATATTGTGCAACTTTAAAATTTAACTAGTAACTTTTTCTAGGGCTCTTTTGCACCAACATTAGCTAGGCTAGAGCTTTGGAATAGGTAGTGAGACACACTCTCCAAAGTGTAAAACACACAATAGTATCTTGTGATAGGGAGTGTCAAATTCCATTTGCAACATTTTGTCCTGGGAAGCCCTTCTCACACAAGGGTCAAACCTGAGGTCGCATTGAGATTGACAGAGTTACTCACCTTGCTTTGTTGATCTTGGTGTATATATTGCACGTATTACGGGGTTCACTTGGAGGTATACCCACAATGATGAGTGCAAGCCTCTTAAGTTGATTTCGGGCTAGATACCCTGCCCTTGCGCATGGATCAGACTATTGACTGTTCCCCTAGGCATCATTGTTATTTGTGCATAACTTTAGTAGCCTATCTTCTTAGAGTCCTACACAGGGTGACTGTGGAGAGGTAAATCTTCATGGTACATGGAATTGACGTTGGCCATACTCACTCAGGCTCCTTGGAGGGTATACCCACAATTATGTGTGGGAGCTTGCACCAAGGTGTAAGTTCATCAAGCAGGTCGTCAACGTAAATTTTCCACCCTAGCCCAACCCCTTCTTGTCTTGATATCATGACATTAGATTTCATCACCAACCAATGATTTTGGAATAGGGAGGTCTTGTTTGCTTGGTTTTGATTCCTAGATTTTAATAGTGCGTGCTGTTTGTTTCCGTAGGTTGGCCATAGAATTTATTTCATGAGATTTTCACTCGATCACCATTGACCCTCCACGTCGTTCATGTAGAATGCAAGGACTACCCCAAGAATATCTAGAAGGTTCGCAACCCTTTCCTACCAACTCACTAGAGGGCTCTCCTCAATAGAGTGAAGTCTAGGACATTGCCACTCCACGACTAGAAAGAACTGACTCTTTAGAATAGTTTCAAATTACAGATTCTTGAGAGGGCTTGTGACTTCCCCCCGACTCTGTGAGACGTATTGTTCGAGTGAATTCATCCAAATATATTGTTGTTGAGTCTTCCGGATTACCAACCGAATCTTTCACGGGCCCTGAAGGTCAAGATCCTTTTTGGACTACTGGCATTTTTAGACAGGATCTCTTTGGCTCAGGAGCAGGCATTGATATCACTATCACACCTGAGCTGCCTGAAAAATCTGATCCAGACGCAATACCTTTTACTAATGCCTATTATTTCCCTGGTTCATAAGCTTAGCCAATCAACCATATCTTGATTGTCCCCCTTCAAATGGCCCATTATACAATGGTCCCAGATACTGCGAATATTCACACCGGGAATACAGTGGCTAGACAATCCCCCATTGGCACACTGCTTTCGCCCAGACTCACCCCAATGCTTCCTCCTGGATATCATGTGTTGAATGATTCTATTCTCATTCCTACACAAATCCCCTCTAGGACTCCTGGAATTCCCACTCCTTCTAGGCACCATCTTGTTCATGGTTTTATTCTGACACTTCCTTGACCCCCTTCTAAAGGGTCTCTTCTATCCCCTATCAGAGGAACCTACCCTAGTGGCACCATTCAGTATTTCACACCTAATTACTAGATTCTTGTTGGTAGGCATTTTCACCCTGGATGTCAAATCCCAATTGGGAAACAACCTCCAATTGGAGGGCAACCCCCACCTATCCCACCCACTGGACATAACATACCTATAGACTTGGCCTAGTATTGGAACTATCTTATCCGAAATAATCCTCAATCAATTGGGGGGAAACAACCTCAAACTGACTCTTTCATACCCCCTAGTACAGACCAACCATATCTAGGTCCGTCCAATTCCATTTGGGGCTTGAACGCTGGACCCAACATCCCTATTCAAGGGAGCTTCCCTAACCAATACAATCCTATAAATTACATGCCTCCTTACCAACAACCGAATTTGCCTGGATCCTTGCATTATATGCAAACTTCTTACGGTCCTACTGGTATACCTACGAGACTTCCTCCCCAAAGTCACCAGTATCCCCAAATGAATAGACAGTTACCTTTATTAGCCACCCTGGACCTCCCTGATCTGTCTAGAATTTTAAACGATCCTATCCGTCACTCTCCTCAATGGCTCGCCATACCAACCAAACTACCTTCCGACATTACTAAGTTCAATGGTAAACCAGGAGAGGACTTGAACAATCATGTAATGACTTTCCACCTTTGGTGTTCATCCAACTCCTTGATGGATGACTCTATTCAATTATGTCTTTTTTAGCGAACTCTCACGGGTTCCACCGTGAAGTGGTATATAGAATTGTCGCGAGGCTTCTTCACTGAATTTAACACCCTCACCATGGATTTCCTCACCCACTACCAGTTACCGATCCGATACGAAATGGGAACCAAAATTTTGATTTCTTTCAAACAAACCAAAGCCACTCATATCTCTAATCACATTCATGAGTGGCGACGGCGATGACATCTCATCAAACTTGAGATTCCCGATCAATTACTGGCAGAGTGGTTCATGAAATCATTCATGAATGATATTTCTCATGACATCAGCATGGATGGAGTTGTCACAGAAGAATAGGTGATCAATCATGCTCAATACCTTGAACTTCTTTACTCACAAATGGGTACTCTTTAAGATTTTCTCCCTGATGCACCTCGTCCTTCTAGTACTACTTCTTCAACTACCCCTGCTTCTTCTCATGCGACTGATGGTGTGATTGGAACTTTCCACACCCAAACCCACTGTTAGTCTCCAGTTTGGAATACATTTTTGCCTACATCATCTCAAAAAGACCTCCACTTTTATACCCAGTATCACCCCCTTCTGGCCTTGTTATGACACATTTGACATCCTTTTACCACTAAATGGGGCTACTCAAGGTATTCTTACGTTTCAAGTTATTTTTATGTATTTTGATACTTTAAATTAATATTGATACTAATGTGGCATGAGTTAGGTACTATTTCTATTGAAACAGAACTTACTAGTACCAGGTACCATCTCGTACCCAATGGAGATACCAGAGAAGCTGCTAAAGATCCGCACGACATGGCCAGAGTGGTTGACAGTGCAATTTACATGATAGATTGAGTCATAACTCAATATGCCGATTCAAGGCGAGATTATAGAACTGAGTTGTTAATGCTTTATGATCCACACTTCTTGACACTGCGTGTCATGAAGATGTGAAGTCCATTTTAACTGATTTTGAGTTATTTTCGGATCAGAAATTTGTTTAGATTAATGCATTTTTTGTTTTAAACTATTTTTGAGGAGGATCTATAAAGACAGAGGATCGCTCCCAAGAAACATTGGTTATGTTATGCTATGAGATATACATTTCTGCTAATACAATCTGCCTGTGTGTTATGTTACTTCACTGTTATATGATTTGAGTTATTTTTCTGAGTAAATGAAGCGTGAAGAATGAACAGTGTTTGCATGGAATGAGCTGAGTAGCTTTGGTTTTCTTTTCGGCGATTGTACCTCTTGGTTGGGCCCGCCAATAGGTTCAAGTCACTGCCTCTTTCTGTATTAGAGTTAGTTTATTTCAGTATCTTAGGATTTGCATGCATGTTAGCTTATTTGAGTTTGGGAATTACCTTGTTCAGGTCCTTGCTTAAACGTTCTTCAAACTATATTGTTTCCAGCATGTTAATATATTCTACGTTGATGAATGTTGAAATTATAATTGATTCCTGTAGAATTTAAAGCATGAACTAGATTTGCTCTGCTTCCAGTTTTCAATCTGAATATGAATTAAAGAGAAATGCGAGTTTGAATTTACTTTTCCTTGATTAGGATAGTTAGTTTACTCTATTCTGTTAGAATAGTTAGGTTGCAACTGAATTAAAGGAAGCTTCCAGTACCAGTAGGGTAAATTGGGCATTTCTTTATTTTTGGATAGATTCAGAACTATTTCGTGATGTTTAGATTAAAAGGTTTTAGGAAATGATCTTTTCTTTTTATGGCTCAAATAGGAATAACGATAACTAGATGCTTAAAGCTAATAGTAGATGATCTTGTGAAATCACAATAGACCAGAAGTAGAAGTACCTGCACTTAGGCATAGAACTATTTTCCTTTGATGAATTAAACATGAGATGATAAGTTTCAAAATAATAATTAGGGTTCAGTTTATGAGAGTGAGTTTGTGTTTTCTTCTAAGAATAACTTTTAGATAATAATTAGAATCTTACCGGCACATACAGTGTAGCAGCTCTAAGTTCACTTACCCTGGTTTGACAATTCAGTGTTTTCAGGTAATTAAAATCTTTAATATATCAGCCTGACATTTTTGGCGCCGTTCCCGGGGAGCTGTTTAAAAGGTAAGTTAGATAATTGTCTTGATTATTTTTAGAGTGCACTTAGTTTGGTGTGGTATGTTAGCAGGTTGATGATAAGAGGAGCTGTGGAAACAAAGGGTGAGAACCGACATATCATTTATCACAGGTACTCTAAAACTCAATCTTAGTTTCTTTTTCTTTCATTTAGTATGACTTCATGAGAAATAGAGATCCTAGAGGTAGATTTAGGGGAAATATAAAACAACAAAAAGGAGAAACCTCCACCCAAAAAGTGATAGAAACTGAGACTGGAATTCTGGCTGAGGAAACCATAGAACAAAACCTAGAACCAGGAAACACCATATATCAACAAATTCAAAATCCGGGTGATCCAACCTTGGATGACACAGTTGATCCAGAGAAAATACAAGTTATTTTTGGGAACCCTGACTCTGTAGTTTCACAGATAACAACTGCAACTGTGGAATCAAAGACCATAGGATCCTCAAAAGGACCAATAGGAGATAATAATTCTGACAAAAAGAATCCAGAAAGGTGGGATTTCGCACCCTCACCAAAGAAAGATTGGATTGCATATACAATTGTTGGTAATCCTTTTAACATGGGAGAAATAGGGAGAGACTTACATGGGGAACTTCATATTGAAAATGAAGGAGAAGAACAAGCAGAGAATGATTTAACACCAGAAACCACCTTTGGGTTTCCTATTTTGGATTTAGTCCAGAATGTCAATATGAAAAATATCCCACCTTTAACACTACCAAACTTTTATGGGAAAAATAGTGAAGACCCAGATGTCTTTCTTTTTGAGTTTGACATCCTGTGCAGGAGTTATAACTATCTTCAGGATGCACATAAACTGAAATTATTTCCTACCACCTTGAAAGATTCTGCATTACGTTGGTTCATGAGTTTAGGAGAATACAACATTAGATCTTGGGAAGATATGAAGGCAAAATTTTTAAAGAAGTACCAGGACTATTGTAGACCAAAGGATTCTCGGAATGATATTTTTAAAATGCAACAACAAGATGAAGAAAGCCTTGAGGACTTTTTAGAAATATTTACCTATACCCTTCAAAAATCTAAATATAATGATCTCCAGGATGAAGCAATCAAGACTCTTTTCTTAAAAGCAGTTTCAGATGAATATATTGATACTCTCAATTTAATGGCTTCAGGAGACATTTATCAAAAAAAAATTGAAGCAATTAGTAAACTTTGTAGAACTTACTCAAGAAGTAGGGGGAAAACTGCAAAAGTGTGAGAGAACCTTTCAACAAAAATACCAAAGTACCCACATTTGGTGGAGTTACTAAAATTGAATTGGGAACCTTTTGGAAAATTTTAAAACAAACATTTTAGGTACAATTGGTTCTCAATTAGATACTCTGAAGATTAAAAGAAAGCAGGAAGAGGAAAACCCCGTCCTAAGCATATTTTTCCCAAAATGTAGAAAAAGGCATCCTTTACGAGAATGTCCTTTGGACAATGTTCCAGTATGTGCAATATGTACTGAAAATCATAAAACAAAAGATTTCCCATCCTTACCTGGATTGCGAGCAATATTCAAGGGAGGGGAAACTCCAGGGACTCCACCTGCACCTAAGAGGCCTTGGCAACCTAGGAATTCAAATACATATCAAGAACGATCCCCACAATCTTCCAGCTATTATCCACCCTTCTCTCAACAACAACATCCATGGAACTGGCCAAATTGGCCTCCGCAAAATGTTCCTGCTCAACCTTGGTACCAGGGATGGAGAGATCCGAATTTTGGAAATAACCAACAACAACATGCGGTACCAATTCCCCAGAATCCCTGCACGCAGTATCCTCCAAATATGCATCAGTTATTGCCTGGTTTTATTCCACCTCCGTTACCACCCATTCAACAAACCCCTCAACAGCCTTAGAATCCACCACGTCCTACCATTTTTCCCACTCAACCCATTCCAAATCCTAAACACAGACCACCTCTACCACTCCATAATGCTGATTTCTAGAATTACCCAACTTACAACATAAACCCTATTTCTATACAAGAAGTACAATTGAGATCTGGAAAAATTTTAAATAAAATTCAGCCCATAACAAAAACAACACCAAAGGCAATTATTGAAGAACATGAAGATGAGTCTATGGATAATTTATCAAATGGGGCATCCTTGAAAGATGTTATCATTCCAAAACACAAAGAATCTGAATCACAATGTAACATACAAACTCAGGTTCCCCAAACGCCTCCTTTCCCTGAAAGGTTGCTCATTGAAAAACCAATTGTCCAATCTGAGTTTGACATCATGAATGAACTAAGAAATGTCTGTGTCAAGATTCCATTGTTAAAAGAAATCAGAGATGTTCCCATCTATGCCAAAACCATCAAAGAACTCTGCATTAAGAAACCATGTCGGAAACAGAAAGATCCACCCACAATACACCTAGTAGGACAGTTATCAAATTATATTTCTGAAACACCTAAAATTGTAAAGTATGCCAACCCAGGGAACCCAATAGTCTCGGTGATTATCAACAATGTGTCTATTGGTAATAATTTAGTTGATCTAGGTGCACCCATTAATATAATCACCAGCAACACAGTGGAACTGTTACAATTAAATCAATTACTTCGCCCTACTCCTACAATTCTTGAACTGGCTGACAGAACCACTATAAAACCTGCTGGAGTTCTTGATGATATCCTTGTGACTTTAGCTTCGTGGGAATATCCTGTTGACTTCA
>JZKD02S0102472.1:85236-153826 GCA_000966675.3 Picea glauca
TATTTCTGAAACACCTAAAATTGTAAAGTATGCCAACCCAGGGAACCCAATAGTTTCAGTGACTATCAACAATGTGTCTATTGGTAATACTTTAGTCGATCTAGGTGCAACCATTGATATAATGACCAGCAACACAGTGGAACTGTTACAACTAAATCAATTCCTTCGCCCTACTCCTACAGTTCTTGAACTGGTTGACAGAACCACTATAAAACCTGCTGGATTTCTTGATGACATCCTTGTGACTTTAGCTTCGTGGGAATATCTTGTTGACTTCATGATTATTCGTTCAAAGGACCCCACAAAAGGCCATCCAATCACTCTAGGGAGACCTTGGTTGGCCACAACCAATGCTTTCATAGGATGTCGTGGTGGGGATATGTTCATCTCAAATGGTATTTCTTCACAAAAACTTACTCTTTTCCCACCTGCTTGGCCAGTTACAGAAGAATTATGGTGGTTGAAGTGTCCCTATTTTGAGAATGATGATGAAGAATATTTATTCTCTGTTGATGAGTTCCACGCACTACAAGAACCTATAGAGGATGACATTTTAAATCAATTTCTTTCTGTGACAGAAAATGTTGAGTTCCCACAAACCTATCTTCAATATGATCAAATTTTCAGAGAAGAATTTCAAGAACGAAGTGAGTTATTTTCCTCATTTTTACCATCCATGGTTTTCACCATTTCTGAGCACTCAGGGCCATATACCATTCCAGTAGAACTTAGCCCAGGTAGATGTCTATACATCAAATCTGAATTGAGTCTGAGTCAACAGGAACAATTAACAAATCTTTTGAAAGAACAGTCAGGGGGTTTTGCATGGGAATATACTGATATGAGGGGAGTACACCCTGACACCTACATTCACCACATCGATATCCAACCAGGGATAACTCCAGTAAGACAACCACAAAGGCGTATGAATCCAATCCTAAAAGACTTTGTAAAAGAAGAATTACATAAATTATTAAACGTTGGATTCATTTATCCAATTTCTGACAGCAAATGGGTTTCACCTCTTGTTGTGGTACCTAAGAAAGTGAGAGGGAAATGGAGAATGTGTGTAGACTTTAGGGAGCTAAACAAGGCAACCCTGAAAGACTATTTTCCTTTACCCTTTATAGATCAGGTTTTGGATACCTTGGTTGGAAAAATATATTTTTCTTTTCTTGATGGGTATAGTGGATACAATCAGATTCAAATTGCTCATGAAGACTAGGACAAAACAACATTTACTTGTCCTTGGGGAACTTATGCTTATAAAGTGCTACCTTTTGGATTATGCAATTCTCCTGCTACATTTTAGAGAGCAGTCCTTGGGGTCTTTGCTGACTTAATTCATGACTGTGTGGAAGTTTACATCGATGATTTTACTATTTATGGTAAAACTTTCGAAGAAGCCTTAAGTAATCTGGAGAAAGTCTTGATTTGCTGCCAGGAATCCAATTTATCCCTTAGTCACGAAAAATGTAAAATGTTACTAACTGAGGGAATTGTGTTGGGTCATCATTTTTCTGTAGAAGGGATTAAAGTTGATCCAGCCAAAATTGAGGTGATAGTTAATCTTTCCTCTCCAAAAACCCAAAAAGATGTGAGAAGTTTTCTGGGGCATGCTGGCTATTATCGTCGATTTATTGAAAACTTTACAAATATAGCCAGCCCCATGTTTAAACTGTTAGCAAAAGACACAAAATTTTGTTGGGATGATAATTGTCAGAGTGCTTTTGAGAATTTAAAAGAAAAATTGTCCATGGCACCTATTCTCAGGGGACCAAATTGGTCCCTTCCTTTCCATATTTCAACTGATGCCTCAGACACCACTTTAGGAGGAGTGCTTGGAAAAAAAGAAAACCAACAGAATTATGCAATTTACTTTACTAGCAAAAACCTTACTCCTCCTGAATTGAACTACATAGTAATAGAGAAGGAATTTCTAGCAGTTGTTCATTCCATTAACAAATTTCGTCACTACATTACTAGATATGAGGTTTTTGTACATACTGACCATTCTGCTATCATATTTTTGATGAACAAACCAGTTACTACTGGAAGAATCACACGATGGCTTTTGCTGCTTCAAGAATTTAACATCACTATAGTTGATCGGCCAGGGAAAGAGAATGTAGTTGCGGATTTTCTTTCTCGTATTCCTCAAGATAGTACTGACATCCCAGTGAATGATAATTTCCCTGATGAAAATTTGTTTGCAGTAGCTGTTAAGACCCCTTGGTTTGCAGATACAACAAATTACTTAGCTACAGGAAGATTACTAGCTCATTTGTCACCACCACAAAAGAAAAGAATTATCCAACAAAGTGCTTACTATTCTTGGGTGGGAAGTGATCTTTTCTATACAAGTCCTGATATGATCAATGGGAGATGTGTCCAGGAAGATGAGATTCCTGATATCTTTCAGGCCTGTCATGATGGGCCATGTGGAGGACATTTCTCTGATAAGAGAACGACATATAAAGTCTTACAATCATGATACTATTGGCCGACACTGTTTAAGGATGCAACGAAATATGTGAGAAGCTGTGATAATTGTCAAAGGATGGGAAGGCCCACTGCAGCAAACGAGATGCCCTTATGACCACAGGTTGTGATTGAACCATTTGATAAATGGGCACTTGATTTTGTAGGACCAATTGCCCCAATGTCGAGAAAGAAGAAGTACATCTTGGTGTGCACAGATTTTGTGACCAAGTGGGTAGAGGCAAAATCCTTATATCAAGCAGCTGAGAAATTAGTGGTTGAGTTTATGTATGAAGATATCTTCACCCGCTTCGGTGTCCCACGAGATATTGTTACCAACCAAGGTGCCCAATTTACTTCCAAATTGATGAAAGAACTCATATATAAATATGGGATAAAACATTGTAAGTCTTCCCCATACCATCCACAAGCCAATGGGCAAGTGGAATCTACAAATAAAGTTTTAGAAGCTATTCTGACCAAGACAATACACCTACATCATAAAGATTGGGTAGATAGACTTCCAGAGGCTTTATGGGCATACCAGACTACATGGAGAAATACCACTGGTCATACTCCTTACGAATTGGTATTTGGCAAGCAAATTCTCCTTCCCATAGAATTTCAGATTCATACCTTCCGCCTAGCAGCAGAATTGGGGTTGAATTTGGATGAAGCACAAAAACAGAGAGTCATGCAACTAAATGAATTGGGAGAAATTAGGCAAGATGCTCTTCAAAGAACTATCCTTGTACAAAGTCAACGTAGTAAATGGCATGATAAATACATTAAGAAAAAATAGTTTCAACCAGGGGATTGGGCATTACTTTTCGATTCCAAATACAAAACTTTCAAAGGGAAACTCACAACAAGGTGGTTGGGACCTTATGAAATAGAAACTGTTTTTGATAATGGTTCTGTCAGGATTAAGACCATAGATGATTCTAAGAACTCCTTTATAGTAAATGGACATCGATTAAAAGTGTATAACAAACCCTTGTCAAAAGATGATTTTCTACAAGAATTTTCCAAGCAAACAAAAATAAAGATAGTGGGAGAAGAGTCTTCTCCTCCTGCTGATCTTTGATCGTTCATGCTGTTCAAGATTCTGTAAATAATAAATTTTTACCAGAAAATAAAAAAAATCAAATAATAAATATAAAAAAAAAAACATTTTTTTTCTTTTTTGAAAATGTTGATATATTGTTTTCAGTTTTACAGGTTCTCCAAAGCAAGTATAGAGCTGAACTTCATCACTCTCCCGCAACAGGTAAGAAGGTAAGACTATTTTATTTTATGAAATTTTCTTATCAATTTAATTGACTTGTTTTGAAATGAATAAATTTGAGCTTGTTTGCTCCCTTTGACTGCTCATTAAAGTATGAAAGGGGCATTTATCAGGAAAGGATTATTCTTTACTAGACCTGATGAATTATGATGGGAAAGAAACCCCCCTAGAGTTTTCTTTTATCATTTCCTCAGACTCTCAAAACATGAGGAAGCAATGAGCATATACTAACTTGGGCTCATAAAATCCACAAGCAAGTGATTACTGTTCCAAATTTTTTTTTTATGTCTGCAAGATTTCTATCTGCACTCACGTTGGATGATGTGGAATACGTTAAGGTCCACCTTCCAACAAATCTCACTCCATCGACATCAGCACCTTACCTGGAGTAGAGATTAGAGATTATTTAGTGCCCTAGACTCTGCATGCCTCAATGGCAGATGTCCTTGCTAACAACCCTGGGAATACACCAATGTCTCTTGGTTGATAGATCCTACAGGTGACTCGACACCAAGACCTCTATTCGTACCTATTAGGATGTGCTATAGGTACCTTGAGGCCCATTGACATCACTGGTGGGTCATCTCGCATTGGTTAACGACATTCATTAATGGCCGGTAATCCAATGATTTCTTTTTGTGTTCGACTCCAGAACATTTATTCACACAAATAAGAATTGTACCATGGGTAAAGCTTTGAAGCTGTTGAAGACATGATTTCAATTGATCTTTTTCAGGATAGGACAAAATCCAAGTTCAGGGATAATCATCAGATAATTTGTTTTTATAAACAGAAAGTCTTTTTCTCAACAGGATATTATTGGCTCAAATTTCTCTGCAGATTTTAGATTGTTTCATCAGTACCAGTCAGTACCAACACAGAATCTATCAGCTATAGTGGTCATCAGAAATACAAGTGCAAATTACAATTTTTGCGCCTCCAGATCCAAACTTGATTTCAAAAATCTCTAACAGCAAGAAATGAATAACAAGGGGATAGGTAATCTAATTCAGGTATGCTTAGTTCATGTTGATTTACTGTATTAATTTACATATTAACAGTTTGAACTGAGAATGCCTTGTTACTCCATAATGTTTCATCATACCCATGCTCTATACCTAACGAACTAGTCCACATCGACATTTCATTTCATGAAAATGCACAAGATCACCTTGTTCGAGTTCGACATGACTCATATATGATAACACTCTGCACTCATGTACGACTACCATCATTTTCCTACATGCTATTGATTCCCACGATAATTCAAATGTTCTCCAAATGATTCTTCTCCCAACTACTTCACTCATCACACTCTATCCCCCTGTTGCCCTCATCTAAATTTTGCTGCTCACCTGTATACCTTCCCTATGATATCAAGTGAAACCATGGTGGCAAATTGTCATGAACTGGAGACATATGCAGACTTAGAGGCCCTTCCGAAGTATGAAGCCACCAAAGACATTTTTCAGAAAGCAAGATGGGATCCGTTTTTCAAGAAATTCGATGGATATGATGATTCAATTACGCTTCAGTTCACTCTGCATTTTCAGGGTGGGTTCGCTAAAGTGGGCGAGCTCGAGTTCAAAGTCATAGAAAAATTCATTTCGGAAGCAATTCAACTGCCCACCACTGGTCAGAGATGGACAAAGGGCCAGCTTGTTGACAAGAAGCTATGCACGCAGATTCTGAGACCACAGTACAGGAAGATACAATGGTCGAAGGGAACATCACGGTCATGGTTAGAGCCGAAATGGGCTCAGTTGCTAGCCATCCTCCAACATTACCTCACTTGTGAAGGACGGTATACAATCGTATTTCCCTACCATGCTCGACTCCTGCTACATTTCAAAGGTAATCATCTGATGAACATACCCTTCTTTTTGTTGAAAAGTTTAAGGAAAATGGAAAAACAGGTCCGAAAGGCCAAAGATTTTCGAGGAAGTTTATTTCATTTTGGTCTTGTAAAGATATTGATTAAGTCTACATTGTCCCAGAAACAAGAAACTTGGGATATGTTCTCTGTAAAAACCCTAGCCTCTGACAAGTCTAAAGATAAAAGTGTCAAGCCTGCTCCTCCACAGAAGAAGCTGAACCCTAGGAAAAAGGATGTTAAAACCCCGACCAAAATCTGTGATGACCCTAAGAACATACCCGACAACACAATTGAAGCTAGTGCTGGAGACCCTGGTACAAAACATTCATTTGATGCCCATGGGTCTGATGGTGTGGAAACCAATCATGAAAATGTGAAGAACACTACTCCTATAGAGGCCAATGTTGAAATCCCGAGTTATTCCCCAGCTGCTGTGAACATTATTGACGTGGAAGAACTGGCAGAGTTGACTGACAAACCTAGGAGAAATCCAAAACGGAAATGTAAAAGCACATTGTCGGATATGGATAACTCTGTGCCCAGTTACCCACCACAGGAGAGGTTAAAAAGTGTGGATGATCATGAGGAGGCTCTAGATCCCTCTGAAATGACTTGGACTCTTTCCCAACTAATTCAAAAAGTCCATAAAGTGGCTCGGCAAGCTACTGCGCCCAAATAAATTGAGCAGGATGAGCCAATTCGAATGCCAATAGATATCCCTGCTCGGATATATATAGAGTTCACTCCTGAACTCAGCCCAGTCGACAGTCCTATTCAAGTATCTGCTGAGTTCACTCCTGCACTTAGCCCAGTTGACAATTCCGATCTAGTTGACACCCATTATCAAAGTTCAGATGAGTTCACTCACGCATCCAGTCCTCAAACACAAGTAGGACATGATAAAACATTTGAATCTTATTGTGAAATTTCCTCCAGTCGATCCTTGAAACCAATGGTAGCCAGACTAGAAAGCAAGAATAACAGGTTGAAAGAAAAGCTACAGGAATACACTATATTGGACCGACATATCAAAACAATGAATGAACTCATGAAAGTCAGGCAAACTCATTTCTTGTCCAAAATTGAAAGATTAAAACAAAAGAATACGGGTCTTTTCCAGAGGAATAGGATACTACATAAGATTGTCAGGAAACACATCATTATCAATCGAGTCCTCAAGAAGGAAATTAGAAACCTGAAGAAACATGAGAAGTTACAAATGTTGGTTGCAGCTGCTGCAACGCTCTGATGGATCTCAATTTTTGACTTTTTGTTGTCTGAGGACAGGCAAAGACTTCAGTTTGGGGGAATGTTAGTCTCTAGTTTTGACTACATTTTTGCCTACATCATCTCAAAAAGACCTCCACTTTTATACCCAGTATCACCCCCTTCTGGCCTTGTTATGACACATTTGACATCCTTTTACCACTAAATGGGGCTACTCAAGGTATTCTTACGTTTCAAGTTATTTTTATGTATTTTGATACTTTAAATTAATATTGATACTAATGTGGCATGGGTTAGGTACTATTTCTATTGAAACAGAACTTACCAGTACCAGGTACCAGCTCGCACCCAGTGGAGATACCAGAGAAGCTACTAAAGATCCGCACGACATGGCCAGAGTGGTTGACAGTGCGATTTACATGATAGATTGAGTCATAACTCAATATGTTGATTCAAGGTGAGATTATAGAACTGAGTTGTTAATGCTTTATGATCCACACTTCTTGACACTACGTGTCATGAAGATGTGAAGTCCGTTTTAACTGATTTTGAGTTATTTTTGGATCATAAATCTGTTTAGATTAATGCATTTTTTGTTTTAAACTATTTTTGAGGAGGATCTATAAAGACAAAGGATCTCTCCCAAGGAACGTTGGTTATGTTATGCTATGAGATATACATTTCTGCTAATACAATCTGCCTGTGTGTTATGTTACTTCACTGTTATATGATTTGAGTTATTTTTCTGAGTAAATGAAGCGTGAAGAATGAACAGTGTTTGCATGGAATGAGCTGAGTAGCTTTGGTTTTCTTTTCGGTGATTGTACCTCTTGGTTGAGCCCGCCAATAGGTTCAAGTCGCTGCCTCTTTCTGTATTAGAGTTAGTTTATTTCAGTATCTTAGGATTTTCATGCATGTTAGCTTATTTGAGTTTGGGAATTACCTTATTCAGGTTCTTGCTTAAACGTTATTCAAACTGTATTGCTTCCAGCATGTTAATATATTCTACGTTGATGAATGTTGAAAGCATAATTGATTCCTGTAGAATTTAAAGCATGAACTAGATTCGCTCTGCTTCCAGTTTTCAATCTGAATATGAATTAAAGAGAAATGCGAGTTTGAATTTACTTTGCCTTGATTAGGATAGTTAGTTTACTCTGTTCTGTTAGAATAGTTAGGTTGCAACTGAATTAAAGGAAGCTTCCAGTACCAGTAGGGTAAATAGGACATTTCTTTATTTTTGGATAGATTTAGAACTATTTCGTGATGTTTAGATTAAAAGGTTTTAGGAAATGATCTTTTCTTTTTATGGCTCAAATAGGAATAGCGATAACTAGATGTTTAAAGCTAATGGTAGATGATCTTGTGAAATCACAATAGACTAGAAGTAGAAGTACCTGCACTTAGGCATAGAACTGTTTTCCTTGATGAATTAAACAGGAGATGATAAGTTTCAAATTAATCATTAGGGTTCAGTTTATGAGAGTGAGTTTGTGTTTTCTTCTAAGAATAACTTTTAGATAATAATTAGAATCTTACTGGAACATACAATGTAGTAGCCCTAAGTTCACTTGCCCTGGTTTGACAATTCAGTGTTTTCAGGTAATTAAAATCTTTAATATATCATCCTGACACCCACTCCGCACAAGCCTCTACCACCAACCCCAAGTTTGTTTCTTCTAATGTTAAACATGCTTCATCTCCTACTCCTCCCACCGACAAGACTTCTGAGGTGAACTTTGTTCAATCTATCCCTGCCGGAAAGAATAAATCTGGAAAAGGGAAGGTTAAGAATAAGGAGGATAAAAACTATCTGCAATCTGAGAAGACCAAAACAAAACCTGTTGACGATAAGGATAAGCGCAAACCCTGATACCCTTATCTTATTTGTGGTGTTGATCACTACACTAAGGATTGTTTGAGACGAGCCAAGGTTACTAAGTTCCTTCAAGGGACCCCGAAACCGTCTACCCCGACCATGTTGTCACAACCCTTTCCTTCTAAACAACAAGCCCAATTGGTCATTCATGACCAACCTTCCCCCTCCAATACATCCTATGTCCTAATGTGTACAGGTGATTCAAAGAAGAATAACATCACACTTACCACTTAAGCCAAAGATTATTCTTCCTCCAAAGAGAAGGTTGATGAAATACCTCCTTCCTTGGTCTAACCATCTCCATTGGCTCCACCTACCAACGGTCCTCTTCATATTGAATGACAGACACTTGACACAGTTCTTTGCCCTCCCCTGAAGGGTGTTGTTCAAAATTCTTCTTTCAATCCTCATGTGCGTACTGCCCAGAACTACAGTATTGTAGAATATCTGGCCCAAGCACCATCCACAATGTCAACTCTCGAAGTCCTTCAGAGTTTTCCCACACAACAGAAGGCACTATTGAAATCTATTGGTGGAATCAACCCTACCGATACAAATTTAATAATTTTTGACTTGGAAGATCACATTCCAAGGTTACCCCCTCAACTAGCATTTCAAATACAAGTCACTGTCTCCGAAAAGAACATTTGTAAAACATTTATTGATGAGGGTGCCTCAATGTGTGTTATGTCTATTACCTGTTGGAATGCCATTGGCTCTCCTCCCTTAACCGAATCCCACAACACACTCAAAGCCTTCAATGGCTCTGGTTTTGAGCCTTATAATTTCCTCCCTTTGTTTGCTATTACGTTAGAAGGAAAAATGATCAACATTGAGGCTGAGGTATTTGACGCTCCTCTCGATTACAACCTTCAACTTGGACGTAGCTGGATCAATTCCATGCATGCAGTTGTGTCCACTCTTTTCTGTGTCATACATTTCCCACATCAAGGAAAAGTAATTACGGTGGACCAATTGGCCTTCTTTAACTTTGATACATGTACCAACAACATACCTTTCATTGTGAAAACACCCCCTGGATATGAGAATGTCAGTGTGGGTCTTCTTAAAGATTCCTCTTTGATGGGTACTTTCCCCATTCCACCATCCGATGTTCCACACCCAGTTGTCACCTTGATAAACATGATTTCCACCTCTATTCAAGAAACCCCTACATCTTATGACCTATGGATAGTACCCAACCCCAATGATCATCTTCGCTATGGAGACCAAATGCCTTTAAGTCCAGTCGAATCCTCTTATCAAACCATTCAATCAACAACCTCTTCTACCCCCTCTCTTGGTGATTTATCTCTGGATCCTTTTCGTATCATTTTTCCTCTAGATGAGATGATTATGTCTGTTATGTCCATGGAATATACCCCTTGGGATAATGGACATCATCGTTCCATTCTCTTCCTAGAACAACACACCATTGAGAGTTACCAAAGGATCTCGACCCCATCGACCATTGTCGTCATTTCTTCCATTCCCGAGTCTACACATGATATGTTCTATGAAGGGAACTTAAGTAATATCTCACCCACCATCCCCCTCAGCATATCCATTAAACCTAGATTTGTTGAAAATGTGCATATCGGAGCTTTGTGTTCCACTGACGAAGTTGTCACCTACAAGTCTCTTTTTCAATAATTTTGTGATGTATTAGCATGGAGCTATGAAGAAATGTCAGGTATTGACCCTGACATTGTTGTACACGAGATTAACACATAACCGGGCACTAAACCTATCCGGCAACAACTTCATCCGGTCCACCCACGTAAAGCATATGCTATCAAGCTTGAAGTTGAGAAACTTCTTAAATCTAGCTTTATTTACCCTGTGGCTCTAACTGACTGGGTTTCCAATCTTGTTTTGGTTAACAAAAAATAAGGTACGATCCGTGTGTGTGTTGATTATAGGGATATTAACAAAGCTTGTCCTAAAGGCAACTTTCCCACCCCCTTTGTTGACTAGATCGTCGACGATTGCGCCGGTAGTGAAATATTCTCTTTAATGGATGGTTTCTTTAGATATAATCAAATCAATATCGTACCCACTGACCAACACAAGACCTCTTTTATTTGTCCTCGGGGAACTTTTGCCTATCAGAAACTACCCTTTGGTTTAATAAATGTCGACGTGACTTTTCAACGTGCTATGTCTTATGCCTTGCATGATATAAAGCACCTTGTCCAACCATATCTCGATGACCTACCGACTCATTCCATGCACCGTGTCGATCATCCCACACACCTCCGAGCCATTTTCCTCCGATGTCAGTTCTACCGTATACGCTTAAACGCGCAAAAATGTGTTTATTGCATAGAATCCAACCGACTTCTGGGCTTTATTGTTTCAAGTCAAGGGATCAGGGTAGATCCTTTGAAGGTCAAGGTGATTCTCAATCTCCCTCCTCCTTCCTCACTTCACTAGCTACAAAGTTTGCAAGGGAAGGAAAAATTTCTACATCGTTTCATCCCAAACTATGCTGAGTTAACTCTTGGCTTTACTTGATTGCTCAATAAAGGTTCTGAGTTTGTATGGGATACCGCTGCCAACAAATCTTTTGACAATTTAAAACTAACTTTAACCCATACCCCACTACTTTTCCCCCCCGATTACAGTCGAGATTATTTCCTGTATCTCACAGCCCCATACTCTACCATTGTTATGGTTCTAGTCCAAGAGGATGATTCTCATGATGAAAATGTCATTTATTATTTGAGTTGGAGTCTCACGACTACCGAAACCAAGTATTTACATGTTGAAAAACTGGCCTTGGCCACCGTCCAAGCTGTTCAATGTTTCCGACACTATATCCTTTTACGCAAGACTACTGTGATTTCCAACTGCAACCCTATGCGACACATTCTTACATGCCAATTTCTAGGGGGAAAATACTCCAAATGGATCATAATACTTTAGGAGTTTGACTTAGAATTCGAACGCGCTAAGTCCAAGAAATCCTTGGTGTTTTCCGAATTGATATGCGACCTTCCCTGTTTTGAGACGAAAAATGTAGCAGAGGATTCATTACCAGATGAATCCCTTTTTCTGATCAGTTCTGATGACCTTTGGTATGGGGATATCATCATATATCTCCAGACTCAGATTTTACGGCCTAATTTGTCTAGCATTGACCACCGTCTCATATGCTACCAAGCCCATTAGTGTATTATCCTCGGTGATACTCTTTATCGTCATGGGATTGACTCCGTTTTTTGATACTGCCTCACATTTGACGAAGCCAAGAAAGACCTGAATGAATGCCATTCTCGAGCATGTGGTGGTCACATGTCTGGGTATGCTACTGCCTAGAATATCTTATGAGCTAGGTATTTTTGGCCTTCTTTATTCAATGATTGTATTATTGTTGTCCAAAAATTCCATGCTTTCCAAACCTACAACAACAAAATATGATCACAAATTACTCCTCTACACCCTATAGTATCTGTTGGAACTTTTGTGAAATGGGGTATCGATTTCATGACATGTCACCCTCACTCAGCCGAAGGGCATGGATACATTATTGTAGCCATAGATTATTTTATGAAATGGGTCGAGGTGATGCCGACATTTGACAATACCGGAAAGACTACAACACTATTCATATTCAATCACATCATTCCTCGGTTTGGTGTTCCTCAAGCTATCATTACTGATCATGGTAGCCACTTTAGAAACTTCATGATGTTAGAACTCACCGAAAAGTTGGGTCTTCGCCATTAAAATTCAACACCCTATTACCCACAGGCCAATGGCCAAGTTGAAGAAATAAACAAAGTCCTCATTACCATGCTTTGACGAATGATAGGGATTCAGAAAATGAGTTGGCACACGATGTTGTTTTCAGTATTGTGGGCTTATCGGACATCCGTCAAGTCTGCTACTGGATTTACACCTTTCCATTTAGTCTATGGTCTCGAAGCCATCTTGTCGATTGAATGTGAGATAACATCTCTAAAGCTAGCCGTTGAACTTCTCCCGAACACTTCTGCTGAAGAAGAACATCTGTTGTATCTTATGCAACTAGATGAAACCCATCGTGATGCCACCCTAGTTATAGAAACCCAAAAGAAACACGTCAAAGCCTAATATGGCAAGCATGTCAAGTCACGCGTTTTCTCTGAAGGTGATCTGGTTCTCCTTTATGAACAAGATCGAGATTTTATAGGAGCCAAAAAAGTTGAGGCCCTTATATCGTCAGACAGGTGTTGGAAAAATGAGCCTATGAGTTAGTGGACTATGATGGTATCCATTTGAGTGAACCCATAAATGAGATTTACTTAAAGAAGTACTATGCTTATATCATCTATGCATGAGTGCTTGTATTTTATTGTATCATACTTTTTGTGTGTTACTTTAGTGTGCTTTTTCGTTATTTGGTTTCTACCCTCGACCGCTTACCTTGCGTTGTGCTTGGTTTCTAGATGTCGGAGTCTTCATCCACATTGGCTTCGTCGATGGCACTATTCGTAGTACTTAGAACCTTGCTTCTGCTGCATGGGAAATTTATGCACCTACAAATGAACTTATCATTCTACGAGGTGTTTGCCTTGGTCATGCAACCAATAATATCGCAAAATATAGCACCGTCATCGAGTTGTTGACTAATGTTATTTCGCTCGGTATCCGTCGCTTGGTGATACGACTTGATTCGCAGCTAATAGTGCTACAGTTAGGTAATGTCTATGCTATCCGAAGTCCTACTTTATTGCTGGTATATCTATGAATTCACCTCTTGGAACGTCATTTTGATTATATCAAATATCAACACATTCCTAGATGTCTAAATACATTGAATGATGCTTTAGCCAATTGTGTGTTAGACAAATATATGAGACTTTTATAAAACCAATCACACATCACATGTATTATACAAAACAAAATAAGTTGGTAGAAGCCACACACACACACACACACACACACACACACATATAGATCAAAAGTTTTACATAAAGTTTTTGTCCATGACTAAAATATCAAAATATATAAAGCCCATGGCTTCTACAAATTAGAATCATGAATGATGCTCACAGTAACATACAGTTGCTCGAGCTACCCTATGGAGCAGTCTACTAAGAGACTCAGACACTCCCATAGTATGGCGTTGATAGCGCCTTGTGATCTCCCCAATAGCGTTGTCTGGGACATCCACAGTCAATCCCTCTAAGTTTTGTTCAACTTCCTCGTAGTCCTTAGCATCCCATCTTTCCACTGGAGCCACTTCTCCTCGCCTTTGAATGGGAGAAATTCCTAGAGGTCGATACGGCCCCACATCTATGTCATCAAAATAATTTTTTTATTAGTCCTTGGAAATACATAAAAACATTTTATATAATAAAATTTGAAAAAACATTAAAAAAGAACAAAATGTGTACTTCTCATCTAAGTCACCCCACTCAACATCCTCAGGCAGGACCAAATCCGGATCTCCTCAGAAATACAAGATGGCATATGCGTAGTCATCAATCATCAGCATCTGGGGCCTCAACCAGTCAAAAAAAAAATCATTATATTTGATTATAGGCCCTTCTACATGCCGAGACATGAGGTTACACCACCTTAGAATCGTCGGATCATGTGGGGCCGGTAAACCCAAATCTACCTGTAGTTGCAACAGTGAGACCCTCTCAAGGAAGAATGACACCAAAAGTGACCCGTACCCGAACTGCTTCAGGTCACCCCTTCTGCACTTTTTCATTTGCCTCTTCATACTATGGAGAACCGCATCTGAGCAATTGAAAACTTGAGGCTCTATGCACTCTATTGCATATTGGAAATAGCTCTGGAGAGCCATGTGCGGAGAAGTGCTCCTGGCCATGCATGCAATGGTAAACAAGATAGTCTACAAGGTCATATTTTGGACACCCTAGATGGTGACCTTACCCTTTCTTCTCTTCACCTCGGGAACACAATATCGGTGAACATACTCGCTCATAGGAAGTTCAACACCTCTACCTCCAGTCAGAGTAGCATGGTATCCACGTCATGACAACCTCGCCAGAAAATAGATATCCTCGATATCTAGTGTCAGCGTGTGGACCCCTACATGAAATAACTATTGATCCACATCCGACATGTGGACCAGGTACTCTAACAAGCTCAGTTGGGCTCTCATGCCTAGGATCCTGAAATTTTTTAGGAGCCCACATTCCCAGAGGGAAACAATTGTACTCGGATCATTTTCGGCAATGGAATCATCCTCCTCGTGTTCTCTTTCCCTCCATTCCAATATCTTGATGGTTAATACCCACAATAGAGTCATGAGAAGGAAGTTAGCAACTTGTTTTAACCTCTTGCATAAATTTTTATTGAGTAAAAACTTGCATGAAAATCTATTTTTCGACCCTCGTAGGTGAAGCTTGCACACAGTGCGAGATTCTTGTAGGTGCACTGAAGCTCACTTGTGAGAATCTTAGGTTCTTGTAGGTCCCAAATGGATCACCTGCGAGAATTCTTGAGCGCATTCACCGACCCTAAAATGGACTCAAACACTTAAAATTACCAATAAAAATAATTTTTAATCCATGAAAAAGTTGAAGAATCAGAAGATTACCTCGTTGGCTGAAATCGTTTTCCGAATGACCACCTGTACCTCCTGCAATCAAGCAAAGCAATTTGGA
This sequence comes from Picea glauca, assembly GCA_000966675.3. Classification (NCBI taxonomy): domain Eukaryota; kingdom Viridiplantae; phylum Streptophyta; class Pinopsida; order Pinales; family Pinaceae; genus Picea; species Picea glauca. The sequence continues at coordinate 100,617 of JZKD02S0102472.1, forward strand.
GAAAAAGAGGTGTGCTGGACAAGTTTTTGGCAAGGTAACAATGAAATGGTAAAAAGGGCTTTTCACCCATATATATTCACATTTTTACTATTTCTTATTGATTTTTTTTAATATTATTTTTATTATTTTGTTTAAAAACCTAATACCCTAATAGCCTTGTGAGTATGGTTTTTCACAGGTAGGTGACCTAGAAGCCTAAATGAAGGTGTACGAGTATTTTTTCCTTTTTTCATCACATGTACGAATACCTTTTTAGGGTTTTCTAGGAAAAACCTCGAGCTTAGTATTTGTTCATTCTCGCGCTTGAAAATACATGAGAACAAAATCGAGTATACTTTTGTCATCTTTTCGTACTCATCATGGTAACACAAAAATAATGAAAATAAGGGAGTATCCTTTAATCTCTTTTCACGCTCCATAAAAATGAAAAGATTGTCGAGCGATATTCTTTTCATACTCGTAAAAGTATTTGAAGAAAGAGTTCGATGAGTGATAGTTTATCAATTTTTTGGTCTCGTCGAACTAATTTACGAAAAAGGAACTGGGAGATTTCTATTTAAGTGTTTTTCAGACTCTTAAAACATGAAAAAACCCCAAGTTTTCTATCTTTGGACTCGTTAAACAAACATCGAAAAACCCTTTATGGGACCGAACCACTCCTTCCTATGGTTCGTTAAATGTACTATGAGGGAATCATCCGAAGGATGAACTTACATCAACAAACATATGTTATCCTCCTCAAGCTTGTGTAAAAATAAAGAGGTACTCGCCAGAAATGGTGGGGGAAAATTTGGGAAAGGGTTATACCTTCGTATTTGTATTAATGACAGTAAGTGTTGCTCTTGAACATGACACCCCATGTTCGTCATTTAAATCTAGGTTGGGAAATCCATTTGTCTCTCGTCTAACTAGCTACAAGGTCATATCTTGGGTCATCTTTGAGTCAATGCTTCCAAGAGCATTGTCGTTTCATTCATATGTTCAAGAGAAGTCCAAACAAGCCCTCCGTTGAGTCAGCCATCTGCAGTTGTCCATTCTTACCATGTCAACCTTCCCTGTGTCCATTTCAAATCATATTCATACTTTGACTTACCCTCATAATTTGTTACTTATTTTGTGTCATTGATGGGGACTATATCAAGGCCCTCCTATGACGAGTCTCTTTACATCAACTCCAACTCATTATATAGGAATAAGACTTAGAAATCGTTTAGTACCTTAGAACCTTTATGCCTTAATGGCATGTCTCTTCGCTTTCGACAGTGGATTCACATCATTGGTTCATGATTGAGAGATTCCGCCGAGTGTTTGACTTCAGCTCATTTATTCACATTCGTTCAGATTATACTTAGGTAACTTGGGAGTCATTGACATCAATGGTGATTTCCCTCTCACTTGTTAACAATTTTCATCAATGACTAGTAATCGAGTGGTTTTTACCATGTTCGACTTCGACACATGTAATCACATGGCTAGATTCATACTTTTCAGATGATGGGATTGAAGACCCTAGGTCTCATATTTTTGGCCCAGGTTGTGCTGGAGTACTTATGATTTTTATCGACACATAGATCCACTTTGTATGTCATGTGGCTATGTCCTAATCTGAGTCTTTTAACACATAGATCCATAGTGTATTCCTGGTAGCTATGTATCATTTTGATGACATGGATCCATGGTGTATGATTGGTGGCCATGGCCTACATTTATGATTTCATTCATTTGTGGTTTGATCATGGGAATTCCTACCTCAGAAATGGTATTATATTATGTAGATGCTTGATTTTTTTTAGGATTCCAATTATGTGCGATCCTTGTTTCTGACACAGACACGCATTTTACAAAGTATTTTGGCTGTCACGAGTTCCGGCCTCATACTTTGGGGGGAATTCTATTATACATTATTTTGGTCACCTTGGTGGTGTCTCTACAGTTATGTGTTTAGGCTCTCATAAGGACCTTTTGCTTGAGAAAAGTGATTGCTGTCTTCTTCCATAAAACATATTTTTAAGATGATTTCGCAGGATGACTATGTTGTAGGGTGCGAGAATCTTGATTCTCATAGGCAACCCTATACCTAGCTTGTGAGGTTTTCACAATCTGCTCTATAGGTAGGGTGCAAACCTGTTTCAAATCTTAAAAGGAAGAGGAAGTTACGAAGGTTCTAGAATAGGATCTTCTAGAAAATGAGTTGGCATTCACATGGTTGGCATCCTACTGACTTCTCAGATTTAGTGGGATTATCCTCATCCCTTTAACCATCTCTCCTTCTCCTATATAATGAAGGGTTTATCAAGGAAGAGGTTAAGAAAGATTTAATACATAATTAATGAAAGAATAGATTCAGAATTGTGTGAGGAACCCTGTTTGAATTGATGCTTGAGGCCTCCATTTGTCCATCAAGACCTAGTGTATCTTCTTCATGCAAGTTTGGAGCAAGTGTGTGTTGTGGAACAAAGGACCACCAAAAGGAAGCTTGCAACATCAAGGTGACTTGGTTGTATCTTCTACTTTCATATTAATATAATATAGTGGCATGTCCCTTTCCCATAAAATCACTCTTATTTTATTGCATAATTCCTTGATCATATGCATAGGTAGTCATTGAATATACTTTACTATCTTCACTTTGGTTGGTTTGTGTTGTCTTGGATCTGATCTCGCAAGAGAACCAAAGTGAAGTAGGTACAACAAAGACCTAAGGAAGTGATATAAAGCTATGTCACTCGTTCCTCCTTTGGTAGTAAGTTCAATGATAGTTTCTTAGGGAAAGCGTCATGTCATGTCCTATTTTGTTCTAGATCCAAGTGGATCTAGGGAGATCTGTTAGTGTCCGCATATACTGATTTATCCTATAACAACTACCCATCTATTCCAAGTATAGGAAAAACCTCCAGGCACACAAGTTGGCCCTCAATATTGAAAATCTAGGAAACTCATGGGCCCTAAAGGCTCGACATCTGCTAACCTTATGCAAGGTCATGCTGACTAGTGCCACAATTAGTAATGTGCATGTAAATGACCACCTTCTCCTGCCACACTCTGCAAGATATTTCTCCAAGAATATCATATGTGAATCATCACTCCCTATTACGAGGGATGTCCTTCTCGACTATGCTAATACTATCCCTGACTTTTTCAAACTTTACACTTGAGAGAGCATTGGTAAACACATATGATATCTTCTCTTATGTAGCGAAATATTGAAGCTTCACTACTCCCTTTGGCACCATATATCAGATATAATGGTACATGATCTTGATATTCTTGGACTTGTCATGAAACACTAGGTTCTCTGACAAGTTCACACAACTCTAATTGTCGCACCAAATACAAGTGGCCTCTAACTCAAGATCAAACAAGACCACAAGTATATTTTGAAGCCACACTACTTCACTGCTAGCTAAACACACTAATATATACTATGCCTCATCCATACTAAGCTCCACACTAGTCTAATTCCTACTAAACCATGAGATCATATATGATCCCACACTGAAGCAACATCCATAAGTACTCTTCTGGTTTGTGACACTGCTCGCCCAATATGAATTCGTATATCCTTGCAGGGTTATCTCATGATCAAAAACATATCTCAGTCCATAATCAAATGCACATATTAGGTACCTCTAAACATTATTTTCCACAAACACGTGAACACATCTTGGTTCAACCATTTACTGAATCAAAGTGTTCACCACAAATCATATATCCAGTGTAGTGTTCCTCAAATACATAAATGAACCAATGATTCATCTGTACATGGTGACATCCACTATCTCTGAATAAGGATCACTCAATAACTTCAGGTTCATCACCATCGACGTGGGGATTGATTTAAAATCCATCATATCAAATCTCTTTAGGATTTCTACCGCATATTTTCCCTTGAAAAGGAAAATCTCATCTGATTTCTCCCACACATCTAGACCTAAAACATAATGCATCATACCCAGTTCTTTCATTTAAAACTCATATGAAAGATTTATCTTTCACTCTGTGATGAGATTCTCACCCCATGTTATGAATAGTTCATCCACGTATAACAGTAATATCACTGGTCCACTAACCTCAACCTTGTAGTAAATATTAGGATATTTTTTACTCTTGGTAAATCCCAAGATCATCATAAAAATGTCAATTCTACCATACCATTCCTTAGGTGTTTGTTTTAACAAATAAAATGATTTCTTTAATTTTCAGACATGAGTTTCTCTCTCAAGTTTCTTAAATCCCTGTGATTGCTCCACATGCACTTCTTCTTCAACTACACGATTCAAGTAGGCTCAACATCAATGATATCACATAATAATTCCATGTAACTGGAATATGGTTGAGGTATATCTATTTCTCTAAAATCTCCATATAGAGCACCATACGTCTTTTCATATTGAATAATCTCAAGATCCCAACCTGTTCTTCTTCATCAAGGTGGATATTGGTGGCCACCCATTTATTCCAATTAGATCCTCTTGACAGTTTTTAGTTCAACATGTTTCTCTGTAATGATGACATTTCTTTGTAATTGTGGGTTCTGCACTTATGGGGATAACTTGAAGGCCTACACAACATCTAGGTGGATATTGGTGGCTGCCCACCTATTCCAACTATCTTATTTTGGAAGTTTTCATGTGAGTACATCTTTTTGTACTTCCAGGGACATTTTGGGGCCCTAAACAATGTTTTTTGGGGCTTGCCACAATCAAACTATAGACAAAGTCAGAGTGTGACAACATAATCCGTAGTTATCAAAACAATATTTTCAATGGGCTATCACATGCCTAAACATAGGTTGTACGAAAAAATTATTAGTCCGGGAAGTTGAGGTACCAACTTACCAATCGGGGCCCACATAACTTTTGGTGTTTCATGTCCTAGGGTAAGGTTTTTGGATGTCTATGGTATTGGAATTCATGAGTAATGTTGAAAAGGCCTTTGGAGCTTCATTGTAATCATTCTTCTCTGATGGATGCACGTAGCAGCCACATCTCTTCTTAGAGATAACTACCACCATTCGAGAAAGTTGTTTTCAGTTCTGCAGTTTCACAGTTTCAACCTATTTTATTTATTCAATAGAAGTTATTGTTCACTAGATATATGTTGTTGTTCTTTGTATCCTTGTGTTATTTTATTCACCCTGTTATTTACTTTTTTCCTCTCATAAAATCATATCAGTGGTATCAGAGCAATGTGATCTTCATTAATTTTTCTTTGTGCATGTCCCCAACAAGATTTTAGTACAAGAAGTTGGGACTCGAAACAGCCAAGCCTTTGCAAGATAGTCTATGTCAATCCTAACAATAAATTATGGGGGACGAGAATAAATATGATGGAGTAGGAGATCCTTTTAAATTTTTTCTCGAGGAAACCCTTGTCCGACAAAGGAACAAAATGATTGACAACTTTGGACAGATCCTTTGGTGGCTGCCCATAGGAGATGCATCTTCATCAAGCATCCATGCAACCCACATCAAGGTACAAGTAAATTTTGATATTCCATTATTTGAAGGACTAATAAATGCGAATGTTGTAGATAAATGGTTGAATTTTTTCAAAGGGTATTTTTCGGTCCACAATGTTTTTGATATGGAAAATATTCCTTTTGCACTCCTCAAGGTCACCCCCCATGTTAAGGACTGGTGACATACTTACTCTAAGAAAAGGGCCATAGTGGAATATGAAATATTTGTGGTCGCCCACACATGGGATTCCTTCAGGGATTCATTAAATAATAGTACTACCATTTTGGAAGTTACAAGGACTAGTACACAAGATGGACCACACTACGTCAGGAAAGGTACCAGACAGTACCAGATCTTAGCAATATTTTCCATACCCTATGGATGAAATTAGGTATCAAAGAATATGAACAACATTTGGTGCTTAAATATTGTGTCTTTCTGCATAGATACATTCACACAAAAATGGATTTTTTTTACATAGAATCATTGAGTGTGGCTTATATATATGGTGTCAAGATTGAGAAAAAATTTAAGAAGAAGTGGCAAGAGTTTGGATTTGTAAATAACTAACAGTTGTAGAAGGGAAAATGTGGCCCCAACCCATAAAACAAGGGATGGAGAAAAGATGGCCACTCTCATGACAACCAGTCCAAGACATAATCCAAGAAGGATAATGAGAAGTCAAAGGACACGAGAAAGTGGTGTGAATACCATAAAATCCCTTGGCATAATACTGAAGAATGTCGCTCCAAGAAGTCATTCATGGCCAATATGAAATCTTCCAAGTTAGAGGTAGATTCTAACTCTAAACCAAATCCATAAGGAGTGAAGCAGATTATCGATTATGAACACAGCATCATTGTCACTACCACCAAAGTTCAACTAAGTGAAACAGAAGAAGCAAAGGAAGGGGAATTCCTATTTCACTCATATATGTGGGTAAAGGGGGCTTTGTTTCATTTCAGTGTCGATAGAGGCAATTAGAAGAACCTTATCTCAATAGAGGTTGTCAAGCATTTTACCTATCGATGACACCACACCCACATACCTACACCATCGGTCGACTTCACCAAGGAAGAGATCTCTGCGTCATCCAACACTGTCATCTTCCCTATGACACCAAGCACTTCAAAGATGAGGTATTATGTGATATTTCTCCCCTTGAAGTTTGTTATGTTATTTTAGGAAAACCATATTTTTGAAAGCGACACGTTGTGTATGAGTCTATACCCAAAAATGTTATCATTACTTTGGGTAGAAAATTGTACAGGATACCAGAGGTAGCGTCACCTAGTGTTATTTCTTTAATCTCTGCTAAGCAATGTAGTAATGTCATTTCACATACTAGGAATTTCATGTTCTTCATGATCCATGCTCACAGTAAGTAGAAGGTCATTGCCACATCCGTGACCTCTACACAAAGCCTCTCTTTGTAGTAGAAGAAATTGGACGAGATCATGGAAGATTACATATACATCTTCTCCTCACTCACCGGGGTACTGATGCACTTCCAATTCAATCATCCAATTGATCTAACCCTCGATGCACCTCTTCCTAATAGACCAACTTATGTTCGCTCGTTGATGGAAAATGACGAAATCAAGTGCCAAATACAAAGGCTTCTTAAAAAGGGGCACATTAGATGTAGATAATCCCCTTGAGGTAGCCCGATTGTACTCTTGCAGAAGAATGATAGGACTTGGTGGCTCTGCATTGATTACAAAGCATTAAACAAAATAATAGTCATGAACTACTACCCAATTCCCCAAATTGATGACTTTCTTGACCAACTCAAGGGGGGAAATTTCTTCATCAATATTTACCTAAGGTATTCCTACCATCAGGTTCCCATCAAATCGAATGATGCATGAAAGAGAAATTTCAAATCTAGAGAAGGTCTCTTCGAATGGTTGGTCATGCCCTTTGGCTTAAGAAATGCATGAATGAATTTCATGAGGTTGATGGATGATGTATTGAGACCCTTCACCAACTCTTTTGTGGTCGTATATGTGGATGAAATCCTCATCTTCAATATAACTTGGGAGGAGCACATGCAACATATTCAATAGGTTTCAATCACTCTACGACAACACAAGCTATATGCCAACTTGGAAAAATGATCCTTTGGCATGAACATAGTCCAATACTTGGGCTACATTGTTGATGAACATGGGGTACATGTGGATCCATCTAAGATACAAATAATTTTTGACTGGACATCCCTGACCACACTAACTGAGATTTGGATCTTCTTGGGACTTTCCAACTTCTACTGATGGTTCATGTTGGGATTCTCCCATGTTGCATGGTCCCTCAGCCAAGTGACCAAGGGTGGTGGCAAGGAAATGGTCACGTGGGGGAAGGCACAACAACGAGCACTTGATGATTTCAAGAATCACTTGTGCTCATCTCCATTACTCTCCTTACCGGATATGCAACAATAGTTCAATATTCAGGTTGGTGAATCTGACTATGTTTTAGGCGTAATTCTCAGTCAACATAGTTATCTGGTAGCATAACATAGTGAGACACTCTCATATATTGTCCAGAAATAGCCCACCTATGAAAAGGAAATGTATTTCATTGTACAAGCCTTTTGTTAATGGAAACATTTCATATTGGCAAAGGAGACAATCATCGATATTGATCACAAGCCTCTGCAATTCATACAGAAACAGGAAAATTTGTAGAACAACGACCTTCAAAATTGGTCCACATACCTGTAGTAGTTTATTATCAACATCAAGTATAAGAAAGGGATCAAAAATCATGTTGTTGATTTCCTTAGTCGACCTCCAATGACTACACTCACCACTTTTCTCCAATCCTATGGGCATGAGGCATCTAAGTGGCTCCAACTTTATCAACAATATCCTAACTTTTCCACCACCTATCATCTCTTGGGTAAAGGTGCAATGTCATTGATTTTCACATTTAGGATGAAATTTTATGCCATTTGGGCTGCCTCTGTGTTCCTGTAAGAGAGCGTGCAAATCTGATTTTGGAGGCTCACTATAGTTAGATGGAAAGACATTTTGGTGTGGAGAAATTTGTGGTTGTTCTATAGAAATATTTTTGTTGGTCAAAACTTTGATAGGATGTTAACAAGTATATAATATCTTTCACTGCATGTGTGTTATAGGATAAATCGGTATATGTGGACATTAATAGATCTCCCTAGATCCACCTGGATCTAGAACAAAACAGGACATGACATGAAGAAACTATCATTGAACTTACTACCAAAGGAGGAATGAGTGACATACCTTTATATCGCTTCCTCAGGTCTTTGTTGTTCCTACTTCGCTCTGGTTCTCTTGCGAGATTAGATCCAAGACAACACAAACCAACCAAAGTGAAGATAATAAAGTATATTCAATGACTACCTTTGCATATGATTAAGGAATTATGTAGTAAAATAAGAGTGATTTTATGGGAAAGGGACATGCCACTGTATTATATTAATATGAAAGTAGAAGATACAACCAGATCACCTTGATGTCACAAGCTTCCTTTCAGTGGTCCTTTGTTCCAACACACACTTGCTCCAAACTTGCATGAAGAAGATCCACTAGGTCTTCATGGACAAATGGAGGCCTCAAGCATCAATTCAAACATGGTTGCTCACACAATTCTGAATATATTCTTTCATCAATTCTTTATTCAATCTTGCTTAACTTCTTCCTTGAGAAACCCTTCATTATATAGGAGAAGGAGAGATGGTTAAAGGGATGAGGATGATCCCACTAAATCTGAGAAGTAAGTAGGATGCCAACCATGCGAATGCCAACTCATTTTCTAGAAGATCCTCTTTTACAACCTTCGTAACTTCCTCTTCCTTTTAAGCTTTGAAACAAGTTTTCACCCTACCTATAGAGTAGACTGTGAACACCTCGTAGGCTAGGTATAGGGTTTCCTGCGAGAATCAAGTTTCTCGCACCCTACAACATAGTCAGCCTGCAAACTCATCTTAAAAATATGTTTTATGGAATAAGAAAACAATCAATTTTCTCAGGCAAAAGGTCCTTATGAGAGCTTGAACACATAACTGTAGAGACACCACCAAGGTGACCAAAATAATGTGTAACAGTAGTGTGTGCACACTACATTGCATAACCCTCAATGTTATATTCCCAGTCATTGTGGACTGGATGCCTAGTGTGCTAACTAGAAGAACTAGCTCTAGGGATAGTTTCCATATTCTATGTGAGCTGGTGAGTTTTAGTTTCCCAGACTCCATTTAGATTAGGTAGTAGCACAATTTTGTTTGAACTGGATAAACTTCATATTCCATATTTTGTGTGAGCTAGATGGTTTCCTAGTTCTATGTGAGCTAGATCCCTAGCTATGTGTGAGCTAGATTAAATCCATGTAATAATGTAAGGTATGAGAGGACGATGAGGTTGTTCCCACTAAAGAGATTCTACATATGTTGATGAGGTCCCAAATGCATGAATGTGGCATGACCATCAAATATTTTGCGTGTGACTATGACAGAGCCTATGTCGCTATGATGGTGATACTTGTGACATGATTTGTTTGAGCATGCGATAACATGTGTGGATATGATTGTAATACTTGTGACATGATCTGTTTTATCATGAGATAGACTTTGTGGCTATGGTGATGCTACCTGTAGAATGGTATGCAAGAGCATGTGAGTCTTTCCCATGCCATGTGAGATGGATGGATCTGTTTGAGACCATTACATGAAGAAAATATTAGTTAATACCTCCATAGCTAAGAGGGAGTGTTGATTTTTTGGTATTTGTGGAACGTATTAACCTCAAAGTGTAACACTTTTACTTAGAATAGAACATTCCCATAGTAAGAGAACCATTAAACAAATGTGTGTGAACCCTAGAAGCAAATTTAGCCAGAGGGGAATAATAATAAAGACACACAAATCCCTAGAAAGAGAAGTCGACCCCAATTGGAAAAGTCACTTGGAAAGGCTAGTATAAATAGGTAGTCGTGTAGCTCTTTTAGACACACTCTCACTCACTCATAAATAGTGCACCAGTCTAAGGAGGAATTGTGGCAACAACTAGGGAACAAGTCTAGGGAGAAGCAGTGGCACCTAGGGAGCAATTATTTCTAGTATATTCTTTTTGTGTGCTTCTATTGGTAAAGGTATGATTTATTGGTATTGTGTTACTGATGCAACAATGGTGTTTCTGGTTAGGGTTTATCTGTTGGTTCTAGTGTAGATTGGACATAATCATTCTATATAAGAAAAGGTTATTGTGCTTGGGGGTGGCATATTGATGCATAAACCCCTCTTCCTCCCAAGGATGTGCGACCTCATGTTCTAGGATCGTTCAATCACTTTAGTCAAATAGACTCTTCAGGCCCCTGCTGGAACCCAAATGATTTTTCATAGGTACCCCTTTCACTAAAGTAAAGGTTCTATGAAACCCGCGGGCTCTTTCTTGGCTCATTTGAAGAAATTGAACAACAGGCACTAGATTTCTATGCTAGGTCCCTACCTTCATATGATCTCGAGATATGACCTCAGGCCAATCCTCTTTGAAACTACACGCTTCAGAGCTTTTACGAGTATCTTGCTCCCTTTTTCCTAATCTTTGAATCGACAAATTTACCCAATACTCGATCTACAATCCACATCTCTCCCACAAGAAATGGTTGTGATCTACTTTGGACTCTGGTCTTCGGGTATCTTCCCACTCTTCCTTCCATAGTACCTTTTCTCTGAAACATAGGGATCTCCTCCATGCGTCCTTCTAGATCCAAGAGTCCATCTCCACTTCACTCTTCACGACTTTGCAAATATTTCCCTTTGCTCCACAAAATGTTTTTGGAGTTCCTTCTCACGAACTATTTGATATTTTTCCACCATTCCGCTGACAATCAAAGTTCAAAATATACTTTGGACTTTAGATTTTTGACAGTCTTGCACCCCTCTTAACTAAAAAATCCCAGAGAATGATTTCTCCAGACTTCCAGATCTCTTTCCACCTGTCTATCAGAACGATGGATGATCCAACTTGGCTTCAAGAATTCAATGAATCCTTACTCTTGTGCACACATAGCATCTTTGGCACAGTCTTAGACATGGACTATTCTCATCCTTCTGCACTCCTTGCAGAGACTCTGTGCTCAACGACACTAATCCTTCTCATCTTTTACTATCTTGAATCTTTAAGGGTATCAACCATCCTACGTCCTTCAAAGTATTTTTTGGTTCCCTCCTAGTAACTCGATGCTCTTCCTCCTGAGCTTATAAGGAGAAATTACTTTACCTTTGGCGCACTCCTTGCACTGGACCGAGCCTTCAGACAAATTCCTACAAAAATTGTCAAAGTGATGGCCTGGTGCACTCCTTGAACAAGTCTTCCTCTTGCTTCTTGAAATCTTTTGGGTTTACCAAAGAAACTCCCACATCCTCTCAATGCACAGTTGTAAAGATTCTTTCCCTAAGATTGTTCAACAACTCTAGGTTTTCTTCAAATTCTCCAACACTTTAGAACGTGTTGGTTTTCTGCACACTTGCACCTTCTCAATGCCCTCCTGGTGGAGTTATACATAGTATTCAACAACGTTTTGCTACGCTTACTCCTGCGCAGACTTTCTTTCAGGGTATTCAACAACCTTGAGGCTCCTCTTGAGATTGTGGACTATTCTGGTGTTCCCTCTTGGAACGTTCTTCTCTGACTTGACAGAGTTCATATGCGCACTCCTTGCATTGGATATAGGGTTTCCAATACTCTTTTGTGCACTCCTTGCATAGCCTAAAGAACCCAGAACAATTCAACAAAACTCTCAGATAGAGAATTTATGTCTTTACCCTGCAGATGAAATCTGACATACACATCTACAACATATATTCATACAAACACAAATGACATTCATAAACAAATGTCCATCACACAGGAATTTGTAAACAATGAAATATGTTCTTTTGTATTAATATCAGAATATCAATTACAATGTGCGAGGTCGGACTATAACTGAGTCTCGTCTCTTCTCTCCTCTCCTATAAACAACCTCTATGGGGCGTATGCTCAACAATCTCTATTGGGCGTATTCTCCAAAGATTTATACAAGCAGAGACTCATCGATTCCTTCCCTCCAACTACACTAGTGGTGTCTAATTACCATCAAAACGCCTATCTACTAAAGGCATATTACAATGAATGGAAAATCTAGTCTGAATCGGATCTGGATCCCTCATATCGTCAACCACTTAAGGTGACCTTATCTACAACCTATGAAAAGGCATGATTTGGCTCGTCCAACCTGACAACATTTAATTTCTATAATTACATTTAAATTTCGAGGGAAAAATGAGAGGACTCATGCCTCTCCCCTACTTGAATGCGCACCAATGTGCTGAATAGCTGGCGCGTGCTGAGGTGGAGCGATTCTCCTGCATCACATAGGTGAATGCCTATGGTTGGGTGGAAATGATGTGATATAGTCTATGGTTAAACAATCATATCAAATTTTTAACAAGGTGTGCATTTTTGGACTACATTTATGAGGTTCAGTTTGTTAATTTCTACATTGCACAAACCTCTCCAGGGTGAAGGTGTCCATTTAGTCATTCCATAAATCTCCTCAAGTTGGTGGTAGGCATCTATACATTGGATTTTGCATGATGTAATGAAAAAATGTACACCTTCATGCCTTCATCACTAATTCTTCTGGATTTTGAATTAACCCACCACCAATCCTCCCAAAAGGTTGAATATCCCGACCACCCATATTTTGATGGTTAAGGTGTCTATTTTACATTGCATTTTTACTTTTTATTGCAAAGTGAAGGTGTTCATCTATGCCTACATAACCCTACTTTCGTAAGATGATATTTTGATAATATATCTTAAATATTTTAATTGAACAAATTACTCATTTTATTTGAAAAATGAGTTAATTAACAAATTTATAAATTTTAGATTTTAAATCTCCCATTAAATTTTCTAAATCACCCATTTTCATAATATTCAACTAAGAAAAATTAGTGGATTATTCTTTGCTTGTTATTCAATATTAGAACTTAGCAACTTGAAATTGAAGAGGAATGATAACAGATCTTCATCATTTTAAAAAGATGTTTGACTACCAACAATAAACAATACGTTGAGATAAATGAAGAGAAACATCATTTAAAACTTTTTTGAGGGTTAAGGTGTTAATTTTTACATTACAAATGTATTTTTTTACATATTATATGTCTTCATTTATGCAACGCACAACCATGCTTTCTTAAGATGCCACCTTGATAATATGTCTCAAATCGTTTAATTGAAAAAAATAATTTTATTTCAAAATTAATGTGATTGGCTAAATTATATATTTTAGATATGAAATCTCGCAACTAAATTTTCCAATTGATCCATTTTCATAATATATAACTAAGAAAATTTATACCTGAAACCTGATGGCTGTGGACTTGGAATTGGATGGTTTCAAAACACACAATCCTTTTGCCGATGAATGATGAGAAACCAATATTGGAAGAAGTCTCTTGGGCAGCCAATATTGGATTCTTATTAGTTTTTTAAGTCATTGTTCAAGTTCATTAGTTTAATTAACTTAATAATAATGCCAAAGAAAACACCTCATGGCATTATTAAAATAATAATGCCAAAGCAAACACCTGAAATCTAGTTATTTACAGTGTGTGTTTTTAACTTAGAGTAGAATGTTTACTATAATTCTTCTTTTCTTCTTTTCTACATAGAACTCTTATTTTAAAGGAAGAATGTCATATTTTGGGGAAATGATCGGCCTCCACATGATTCCGACCCTCACTGAGGGTCGGTCATTACTCTTTGTTGTTTGTTCCAATGTCTCTACTTGACCTTCCTGTTGATATTTTCTGTTGGTAATTACTCTTTCTTGTTCGTTTTCATGTCTCTTTGAGATTTTTTGTGGGTAATTACTCTTTGTTTTACGTTTTAATGCCTCAACCCTTCTGCCTGATAAATTGTAAAGCAAAGAGAAATGCAGAGAGAAAAAATAGAACAGTATATTGGAATGTATGAAGAAGAGAAGTGAAGTACAATGCAATGGGAGATGGCTGAGCTAAATAGGCTCAAGCAAGACAAAAATAGAAAGTACAGTTGGCCAGGACAGGTGGCAGTGTACTGTCAGACTGTTGAGGTTACATTATATTTAACACTCCCTCTTAAACTCAACAGTTACAAACATCAACACTGAGTATGCCTAAGTGTTGTCTCTGAAAATAAAAAACTGACTTTTCTAGTGGCTTTGTAAAGATATTAGCAAGCTGATCTCGAGAACCACAGAATTGTAGTGCAATATCCCCATTATTGACTAGCTCACATATGAAATGAAAACGAGTGTCAATGTGTTTACTTTTCTTGTGAAACACATGATTTTTGGATAAAGCAATTGCTGATGTATTATCACAGAAAATAAGAGTTGGATCCTTTTCTGTATGTGACATATCTTTCAATATTCTTCTCAGCCACATAGCTTGACAAGAAGCTGAGGTAGCAGTGACATACTCTGCCTCTGCATAAGATATTGAAACAATTGGCTGCTTCATTGATGCCCATGAGATTATGTTCGTGCCCAATTGAAAAACATGTCCAGATGTGCTTTTCCTGTCATTTAGGCTGCCTACAAAATCACTGTCTGTGTAACCAGAAAGTTGATTACTATTAGATTTAGTGCACCATAAGCCAAAATTAAGAGTTCTTGCAACATATCTCAAAATTTGTTTCACCATTTTCCAATGAGAATCTTTGGGTGATTCCATGAATCTGGAAACAAGGTTGGTTGCATACATAATGTCAGGCCTAGTTGCTGTAAGATACAACAAACTGCCTACTAAACTTTTGTACAGGGTAGAGTCCACAGTATAACCTTCATCATTCTTGCTCAATTTTGTGCCTAATGGTATGGGGGTTTATGCTGGATTGCACCCTTCCATGCGAAATCTTTTGATGATGTTTGCTGCATACTTTTGCTGATAGACAAAAATGCCATTGGCTGATTGATGAACCTCAATCCCTAAAAAATATTTCATTATGCCAAGATCTGTCATCTCAAACTTAGATTGCATGGCATGTTTAAAATTTGTAAACTCAAGATTTCCGGTATTGATCATGTCATCAACATATAAACATACAATTAGAATTTTATCGTGTTGATCTATTTTGGTGTAAAGAGTTGGCTCATTTTGACTTCTGCTGAAATCACTTTTGATCAAATAAGTGTCAATTCTGTTGTACCAAGCTCTTGGAGCTTGTTATAAGCCATACAAGGCTTTCTTCAACCGATATACTTTGGCTGGGTGCTCTTGTACTTCAAATCCAAGTGGTTGATCGACATAAACTTCTTCTTCTAAGAAACCATTCAGGAATGCTGACTTGAAATCCATCTAGCATACTTGCCATTTGTGTTGTGCTGCTATGGCCAATAGAGTCCTTACAGTGTCTAATCTTGCTACTGGAGCAAAAGTTTCACCATCTCTGTTTGCATTGGTCCACATAGGTCAGTGTGAACAAGTTCAAGATGTTGTTTGGCTTGATGGGAAGACTGTGGAAAGCTAGTTCTCTTATGTTTTCCAAGTATGCAAGACTCACATGGGGGGATTTGTTCTTTAAAGATAGGTAGACCTTTGACCATGAAGTTTTTCTGAAGAAGACTTAGAATATGAAATGGTAGATGTCCAAATCTTGTATGCCAAATCATTGTTTCATTCAGGGTTGATGCACTTTGTGCATATGGTTGACTCAAATTTGCAGTTCTGAGGGTAAGGGGAAACATCCTATTTGGAGTCATAAGGATTTCAGAAATTAATTTTCTGTTGGGTTTTTTATCATAAATTTTGCAAGATGCTCCCTCAAAAAGTACCTTATAGCCATGTTCAATGAGTTTTCCTACACTTAACAAATTATGTTTCAGATCTGGAACATGATAGACATTGTATATGTCTTTCTTTACATTCTGTTTAGTAAGAATAGGAACAGTTCCTTTTCCTTGAACTTTGACTAAGTAATCATTTCCAAGTGTAATATCAGATGAGATTGAAGAATCAATGCATGAAAGTAAATCTTTGTTACCTGTCATGTGATTGTTGCATCCACTATCCAGCAACCAGAGATCTTTAGGTTGTTGTTCAGTCTTGTGGCATGAGAGAAACATACCTCCTGAGGTTTCTCCCATATGATTTGACACATGTGCTCTGCCTGAGAGCTGATCTGCTTGCTTCTTCCTGCATTCAGATTCATAGTGACCATACTTTTTGCAGTAATAGCATTGCATTTTTGATTTTTCATTTGATATTCTCCCTCTGCCTCTTTGAGGCTGGAAATTATGATGTTGATTTTGTTGTTGTTGTCTTTGACCTTGGAAATTTTGATTCAGATACTGTTGTCTGTTGCCTCCACTGGAGTGAGGGTTACTTTGATTGTTCCCTCTTCCTTGGTGACCTTTGCATCTGCCTCTGCCTCTCCCTCTGCTAAAGGAGAATTGAGTTTTGAAAGCATTGGAGATTGACTCATTTGTGAGATGCAGTCTAGTCTCATGTGTCAATAGAGAACCAATTAGTTCATCTGTTGAAAAACTTGGCAGATCCTTGGATTCAAGGATTGCTTTTACAACCATTTCAAATTTCTTGGGTAAACTTCTGAGAATTTTCTCAACAATTCATTGATCAGTGATGGCTTTGCCAGTTAATCTGATCTGGTTCACAATTCCCATGACTCTGGTCATGAACTGATCCACATTTTCAGACTCAGTCATCCTTAGAGTCTCGAATTACGTCCTCAAGGTTTGCAGTTTATCTATTTTGACCCTATCATTTCCTTTATAGGAAGATTTAAGGATGTCCCAGGCCTATTTTGAAGTACCAGCACCTATGATTTTTGAGAAAATCGAATCATCCACATAATTTTGAATCCATAATTTCGCTTTATTTTCTTTGTTCCTCAGTGTTGCCTGAGCAATTCTCTGCGGATTTGTCATAGCAAAAAGGGCTGCTGGATCTGGTTCCACATATCCAAGATCCACTGGTTCCCAGAACTCTTGTGCTTGCAAGAAATACCTCATTTGAAGAGACTAAAACTCATAATTCTTTCCAAGAAGAATCGGACCCTGAGTTGGTCCTAAATTGCTAGACGACGCCATACAAAAAAATTGCAGAAAAAATAGAGTGAAATTTCGTATTTACCTCCGATCGTCGAAATGTTGATTTGCCGATGGCCAAAAAGAGCTTATCGACCTTAAATTGACCTTAGTCATCGTGAAATGTGACCACACGCCTTAATGTTAAAGCGCTATGGGCTTTTTGGGTTTTTTGCCTTTCAAATTGCCGAAATGCGAAATTTGTTTTTGGATGATTTAACGGTCCAGATCTTATCGGGATATTGCAAATCAGGACTTCGTGAACCCTGATGACAAGATCTTTTGACTCCTCGATTCCTCGATCTTCGATTTACCGATGGCGCTTTCCTTTCGGGAAATTTCTCGATTCCTTTGATCTCCGCCACGTGTCCCAACAGATGGACGACTCAAGTCTACTTTGGGGGTTTCCCCGTGGAGATTTCCGATCCCTCGTTTTGACGAGATGACGTCAGCTGGGCCCCACAACGGAACTTTCCTCCTGTCGGGATTTTGGACTTCGCAGTTCCAAAATGCTTGTGCTTCTTGTCCTCAGGATTCACGATTTTCCGAATCCCGATGTGCCGATGGACTCTTCTCTTTCGGAACTTTTCCGAGTCCTTGGATTTATGCCACGCGTCCCCTCAAGATGGATGGTCTTGATTCAACCTTGGGATATCGCGACTTGCGATGCTAAAGTTTTTGTCAACTTGAGAACTCCGGTTGCCGAAACGCCGACGGTTTCCTTGATGTCTGCCACATGTCCAAACAAATGGATGACTGAGATCTAATCGTTATTTTGTGAATCGCGATTTCGTAAATTGTGTTGTGACGGTCTTTCAAAACCGCAAACTCTGAAATGCTGATGGAGTGATGGCTTGGATCTGCTGCCACCTGTCCTCTGAGATGCACGACTCACAATCCTCTCAGGATTTTGCAATACGTGATGTCGGGATTTCACATATCGGAGTTTTGGAGAGAAGTCTCCTTTGCTTGTTCATCTCCCGATCCCCGATTTTGCGATGGGAAAAGATCGACGGCTCATGATCTTTCGCAATCCAACGGTCCAGAATGAATCGTAATTTCGCGATTCACGAATTCTCATGGTATTCTTCTGACCTTTACACCTTGCGAGTCAGTGAAATGCCGAGATCTCGCCACGTGTCTCTTGATGGATGGTCTAGATGATGTTGGGACTTCACAGGTCAAAAAATTCCTTGGCGCTGCAGAGGATTAAACCTCATGCACTTTCTTGCGGATCCAATGGCTATCGGTCCTCTGCATAGGATCTGACGGCTGAAATTATTTTTCCTTTTCCGTGCTCTCCTCATCCCTTCTGAACCATTTTCCCGCTCTGGATCCATTCGCAGGACGAATCTTATGGCCGCGACGGTTGTTCTTTGCGTGTTAGACATGATCTTTGCTGAATTTGAAGGAATTTTCTCCTGTGGAAGAAAGATTCGTGAATCTTTCAAAGATTTGAAAGAATTTCACAAGTTTTTTGCTCTCTGATCTAGTCTTTGACAGATCTGAGCTATTGCTCGTAAATATTTAAACGATTCTGCCTTCTGCAGGAATCTTTAACGAATTTGAATGAACTTCTTCGAGTTCTTCAAATGTTTCTTCGTTCTGCAGCTCTTCTTCGACAGATTTGAAGAATTCCTGCAATTCTTTAAACGCTTCTTCTTTCTTTAACAATATTCCACGAACTTGAACAAATATCCGTGAAATCTTCCACTTTTTTGCCTTCTTGATGTCTTCTTCATGAATTTTGATGATTCTTGAAAAAATTACAAGAATATTTACTGTTTCTTCTTCTGCGTTCTCTTCGTCCTCGATCTTTCGAGCGTTGTACGCTCTGCTTCCTCTGCAAGCTTCCTACGTTGATCTTTTGAGAGTATTACAGACATCTCTCCAAGCCTTGTGAAAATTCTGTGTGGTGTGCTCTCAAGATCCGTGAATCTCTGCGCTGTGTTGAGGATCGTGTTACTCTCCAGCCTGTGTGAAGAGGCTTACTGTTGAAGCTATGATGCCATGATACATTGTGAAGCAAAGAGAAATGCAGAGAGAAAGAATAGAACAATATATTGGAATGTATGAAGAAGAGAAGTGAAGTACAATGCAATGGGAGATGGCTGAGCTAAATAGGTTCAAGCAAGACAAAAATAGAAAGTACAGCTAGCCAGGATAGCTAGCAGTGTACTGTGAGACTGTTGAGGTTACATTATATTTAACACTGCCACTAAGCTTTATGCTCGTAATCACTCGTTGGATTAATTCTTCCTCGAAATTTATACTAGGATTTGGGTTTGAAACTACTTCACTACCTCGCTAGGATTTCATTGAAATACTGTGCATTTTATTTAACTTCCAGATACATCCCTTCAAGGGTTTTTCATAGTCTTGTTTTCATTTGGTTCCCTTTAATAATAATTTGGAAGATTCTACCATGTAGCCACATGAACTCTACCAGGTGATCACTTGTTAAGCCTTCTTTGCATAATTATTATTACTTGGGTTTGCAATCTAGTTTCATTCTTACCAAGATTATTTTAGGTTCGGTCTACTTTGCACACATATTTTCCTGTCCACAACAAGATTTACTCCAGTAGTTTATGAATGTTTATTGTAGTTCTCCTTTATTTGCACGGTATATGCAAGAGAGCGCTTTAGGCTGAGGACTCGACTTTACCTAGGCAAGGTCATTCGAGGTTATAATATATTTTATACTAGATTTGTTGATTGATAATAACAATTGTGAGGGTGGAATTAGAGACTGGTATATCATGATCAGAAAAGGGTTTCTTGTCTTTGTTTAAAATGAATATAAATTTTGTTTTTGAATTGATAAAACTAGGGTTCTTTACCTATGTTAAATAGATATGTATTGTTTGATAAATTGAGGATTCTTTTAACCCTTTTAAATAGATATGTGTCATTTCCTTTACCTTGTTAAATAGTCATGTGTTGATAAAATGATGATTCATTGCCTCTGTTTAAAACAAATATATATATCCTTTTGTAGAAACGGTGTTTCTCTTCATAAAACGATGGTTCTTTTCCTGTGGTAGAATTTGAAATGTAAATATAAAAGTGTTTGAATCTACCTTTGTATCAAATAATGAAGGTTTCAGACATAACCAACATAACATATTTTAGACAGTTTTATGCTCAAAATTACACTCATATATCAAAATAACATTACTAAGATATAAAAAAACAAAATTTACTTCTTATAATTAATTGGATAATTACATAATCAACCATTAAAAACAAATGGAAAAAACACACTTTGGTAACAATGCTCCTCCCAACCTAGACCAGAGAAGATACAACCTTCTTTGTTGTCACTAGGGAGCTAAGTTTCGTGATATAAAAGGAGAAATGACATGTGACTCCTTGTAGAAATAGAGAGATCAAGTTTTCACTTTTTCCTTCCAAATTTTCACATGGAGTTCCATTCTCTTTGTATATGATTTATTTATTTTTTCTTATGTCTTTTGACACATGTATGAGCCTCCTTCTTTTTGAATGTTTGTCAAATTTTAATCCCACACTTATTTTTTAGAAATATGGGATTGTGTATCCACATGTTTGAGTTAAATTCGAATGGCTCATCTTTCTCCTGCAAGTGGTAAATTTTCTAAATTAATCAGTTATATCATTTTGTAGAAATGAGTAGAATGAGTAGAGTTGGATATGTATTATTGTATATAATTTGTTTATTATTACTTGGATCTCTTGAACTAGGTAATCGTTAACCTACTACAATTCATCGTTAACCTACTACAATTCGTGCCACGACTGGAGTGTTAGTAGGTTGTGGCAGGGCTGCCCTCTCCCTCCAGTTGTCGTGCATGACACCTTTACTCCAAATGTGATTAGCAAACAATCTAAACATGTTAGTTATCCATGAAAACCATCATTATATACCATGTCATATGTCACATATGCAATAATAGAAATACTCAAACCATATAGAGCCCACTCCCCGACTCCATCCGGAGTCTAAGGAGGTCCATCCATGCCATCGACATCCTCAATCAGCGAAGAGTCCTCCACACTCAAGAGAAACTAGTAAATAGAATCAGTCTATACATAATCAACATATAACATCATAATCCATAGTGTCATCATTCTAATCCACAAGCTATGCAGTCAATCATATAATAAAATGGATCACTTGCAAAAAAGTGTCTTAAAGGATATTAGGTGCACGCAAGAACAATATTGTTTCCCCATGCACTTGATCCAATAGATCATCAATGTGGGGGTAAAGGATATATATTTTTAATTGTCATATTAATAAGTTGTTAATAATCTATGCATAAACCTAAGGTTAGATCCTTCTTTTTTACAAAAAGTACACATTCCCCCAAGGGGATACACTTGGTTGGATATATTTCTTGTCTAATAATACTTGAAGTTGATATTTTAGTTCATTTAATTATAGGACATTCATTTGATATGGATCTTTTAAGAGTAGTAATACTCCTTGTACTAAATATATAGAAAAAATTATCTCTTGTTTAGGAGGTAGTCCTGGAATCTCTTCGTGGGAGTAGTACTGCTCCTTGTACTAAATATATAGAAAAATGTATCTCTTGTTTAGGAGGTATTCCTAGAATCTCTTCCTCGAATACATATTGAAACTCTTGTAATATAGGAAATTTTTCTATATTATTTTTACCTTCTTTTTTTCCCTTATCAATCACATGAACTGCAATTACTTTGCATCCTTTTTAGATACATGTTTTTATTTGTAAAGATGAAATTTTCATAACACTAATGGTTCTCACTATCCCTTTTATTTTAATGACATTATCATTATCATATAAACAGGTAAACAATTTGTCGTAAAACTTTAGTACTAACTTATTGTTTTCTATCTAATTGATCCAAGTGGATATCGGTGGCCACCCACCTTTTCCAACTGACTCAAAACAATTTTCTGGCAATTTTGACAATTTACTATTTTTAGCAGTTTTTAACTTCCGGGACCATTTTGAGAGCCCAAATGAAGTTTTTTCGAGATAGAGGTCCTCAATGATAGTTTAAGGCATGATTGAGATCCAAAAATGAATCTCCTTGACAATACCTTTCCAACGAGTTATCACACACCTAAAACAAAGATCGTATTCAAAAGTTATGACCCTGGGAAGTTGATGTACTTACTTACCCAAATGGGGCCCACATGACTTTTGGCGCTTCATCTCCTAGGGTTAGGTTTTTGGATGTCTAGGGTTTTTGGAATTCCTGTTTATTGTAAAAAGGCCTTCAGAGCCTCATTGTAACCATATTCTTGCGAATGCAAGCAACAGTCACATCTCTTCTCAGAGATAAGCTGCCACCATTCTAGTGAGTCTTTCACTCTATATTTTTATAGTCTCTATACATTTATTTAATTAATAGAAGTCATGTATTACTGTATATCTATGTTTATGGTTTCATCTCTCATACATTTATGTTATATTATTGAATATCTGTGATATCTCTGTGCATTTCTTTATTATATCTCTGCTCGCATTTCGTGCCGAAAATAATCCAAATCAGTGGTATCAAAGGAGACTGCTCTTTATCATTTTTTCAGTGCATGTCCCCGATGAGGTCTAAGTATAGTAATTTGGGTCTTGATATTGTCTCTATTGAAGAAAATCACTCTCACACACCCAAGAAACCCTCAATGGCAGAAGAAAATAAAAACGAAAGAGCAGATAATCCTATCAATCTGTTGCTTGAGCAAGCTCTCACGTGACAGAGGGATGAAATGATGGAGAATTTTTCCCACATCCTTCAACACCTACCAATAACAAAAGACACATCTTCATTAAAAGACCACTTTGGAGGCACCTCGCCTTTCAAGGTACAAGTTAATTTTGATATTCTTGTATTTGAAGGACATATAGATGCAGAAGCCCTAGAAAAATGGTTAACTCTGCTAGAAGGTTATTTCTTTGTTCACAATTTTTCCGATAAAGAAAAGATCACCTTCACACTCCTTAAATCTCTCCCTCATGTCAAACATTGGTGGGAAACTTACTCGGAGCAAAGTTCCACAAAGGAGTCTGGAATATACGAGACTGATCCCACTTGGGACTTTTTTGTGGATGCGGTAAAGGAAGAGTATTACCCTGTTGGAAACTATGAGGACCAGTACATGAGATGGACCACATTACAGCAAGAGAGGGGCCAAGCAGTTTTAGAGTTCACAAATACCTTCCATACCTTGTGCACCAAGTTGGGTATCAAAGACTCCAAGCGACATTTGGTTTTGAAATATCGTGGGGCTCTACACAGATACATCCAGACTGAAATGGATTTTCTGGACATCTCATCACTCGGTGCTTCTTATCGATATGCTATTAAAATCCAGCAAAAATTTAAGCACCAGAACAAACGAGAGTTCGGGTCTGCAAATCTGCAACAACCAAAGTATGACAAAGATGGCCCTAACAAACACTCTCTCGAAAACTAGTCCAAAACACAGGAAAAGAAGGGTCATGAGAAGACAAAGAAGGACACCAAAAAGTGGTGCGAGTTCCACAAAATCCCCTGGCACAACACTGATGAATGTCGCTCAAAATAGTCATTGGTGGCCGAGATCAAAGTCAAAGAGCCGAACCTTGATTTATAATCTAATTCTGAAAATAATGGTAAAGGACAGATCATTGACATGGGCCCCACTGCTATTGTAGTGACCGCAACAATTCAACTAGAAGAACCAATAGATCCTAAAGAGGGGGAGTGCATTTTTCATTCACATATGTGGGTGAAGGGGAACCCACTTCATTTTATCGTTGATAGTGGAATCTAGAAGAACCTCATCTTAGCAGAGTTCGTCAAACAGTTGGGATTGTTGACAACACCACACCCACAACCATACAACATCGGGTGGCTTCGCCAAGGATGAGATCTACGTGTTAGCCAACAATGTCAATTGTCATAGGGCATCCAACCCTTCAAGGGTGAGGTATTATGTGATGTTGCTCCACTGGATTTCTGTGATATTCTCTTGGGAAACCATATATGTAGAAGCACCATGTTGTTTATGAGTCTCGACCTTGCAGTGTCAATGTTTCTCTGGGGGGTCATCTCAACAGAATACCAGAGCTAGTTCCAACTACTATTCCACCAAAAAAGTGTCAGAAGGTAGTATCTCATACTGCAAAATTTAGCTTCTTCACAATCTTTTCAAAAGGAGAACAGAAGGACATTGCAACCACTACAAACTCGCCCCAAGCAACTTCTATCAAATAGAAGAAAGTCGACAAGGTTGTAACAAAGAACAAAGATTCCTTCTGCACATCGTCCTCTCATGTATCCCGACTTTTTGAATGGCCTCAACCTCAACAGGGTCGTGACAAACTTCCACAAACTGAGCAATGTGATGTCTCTAGCAAGGCAAGCAGCTCACCAAGATGTAGATTCAACAAACGATTTTCCCTCTTCCCCAGGAACTCAATGCAATGGAGAACATTGATTCCTAAGGAGGGAGGATTGATCCAGGTGGATATCAGTGGCCACCCACCTTTTGGACTGGCTCAAAACAGTTTTCTGGCAATTTTGTCAATTTACTATTTTTAGCAGTTTTTAACTTCCGAGGCCATTTTGAGGGTCCAAATGAAGGTTTTTCAAGATCGAGGTTTTCAATGATAGTTAAATAAATTATTGAGCCCTCAAAAGGAATCTCCTCAAAAATACCTTTCCAACGAGCTATCACACGCCTAAAACAGAGATCGTATGCAAACGTTACGACCCCGGGAAGTTGATGTACTCACTTACCCAAATGGGGCCCACATGACTTTTGGCGCTTCATCCCCTAAGGTTATTTTTTCATATGTCTAGGGTTTTTGGCATTCCTGTTTATTGTAAAAAGGACTTTAGAGTCTCATTGTAACCATCTTCTTGCGAATGCGAGCAACCGTCACATCTCTTCTCAGAGATAAGCTGCCACCATTCTAGTGAGTCTTTCACTCTGTATTTTTATAGTCTCTGTACATTTCTTTCATTAATAGAAATAATGTATTACTATATATCTATGTTTATGGTTGCATCTCTGATACATTTATGTTATCTTATTGAATATCTGCAATATCTTTGTGCATTTATTTATTATATCTTCACTCGCATTTCGTGCTGAAAATAATTCAGATCACTAATCCATGCCAATTAGTACATCATAAAATCCTAATTGTAAATAATTCAAATCTATTTGAGTCTTAAAACATACATATTAATTTCACAAACTTTAACATAATTGAAACTTTAATTTTTGTTCCTATAGCAAGATGTACTAACCAATATTTTTCAAATTTATCTCTTTGTAGCTTACAAAATTCTACTATTTTAGGTTATACATAGCTCAATCTATCACCAGGTTCAATCAATATAGAAATTGGTTTATTGTTAATCATACCTTCTACTTCCACCATGGAAAATGGATGATCCACTTGTCTATTTTCCAAGGTTACGCTAATCCTTGTGGTGTTGTTTTCCATCTCACCAACTGTTGTTGTTTCTCGAGTTGTATTAATAATGTTGTTATTCTTCTTCCTTTGAGGACAATATTTGAAATAATGTGGTTCTCCACATTCCCAACATTTTAATGGTTCCCTTTGACCAATATTTTTATTGTAGAATGTTGTTGTTCTTGCATATTTGTTTTTAGGTGGGTTATAAGATTTATTACCCTTATAATTATTTCCCTAAAGTTCTCAATAGGATTCTTATTAAAGAATCCCCCCTTCCTTCGTGGGTAAAACCTTTAAATCTTTTTACCTTTCCCATTTTTAGCATTTTCATTTCAATTCTTATATTGTTCAAAACATAGTTTTTCCTTAGGAATAAATTCCTCTAATGTTTTAGGATTTTCAAAATCAATCCTATCCTTATATGAAACAAGTAAACAACTCAAAAAATGTTGTATTTTTTGTTTCTCCTCAACAATATAAGGTAAACAATGTTATAGGCTTAGAAATTTTCTGCAAAATTCTTTTATTGTTAGGTTTCCTAGAATTAAATCATAGAAATATTTTTCCTTTTCTTCATAATAATATTCAGAGAGGTATTGTTTTTTAAAATATATTTTAATGGTCTTCAAGGTGATATGTTCTTTAATTTTCTTTATCATTTTAATGTCTTGCCAACAAATATCTTCTTTTCACATTAGATTATAGATGGGCATGCTTTCCTTAAGTTCACCTAAATAATTTTATACCTGGAAATAATTTTGCGTTTCAAATAGCTAGGCTTCAACCTCTTCTCTGGTTTCCACTTCACCGTTAAATATTGGGGGTTTAATATTCTTAAACTCTCCAAAATTTTCATCATGATGATTACATTTCTTCTTATTTTTCAATTTCTCCTCCACATTGTCCTCACTTGAATTTTTGGTTTATTTCTCACTACTTTCAGTTTCATTATAAACAAATTTTGTTTCTGTTTCAATATTTTCCAATTTCCTAGTTTTTCTTGTGCAGCTTAGATTTTGAATTACTAGAATTTTATCCCTTATTTCGATCATAATATTGATCACATAGTTTATTTAGAAATATTGCATTGAGTTCTTCTTGTGTTTTCATAATTTTTTCATTGTACACTCTATCAATTTTCTATTCTTCCCTTAAACTTCTTGCAGTTTGAATCAATTCAAATTTTTTGTTATCCCTACTTCCATTCAGATCAACCCAAATATTTCTAACACCAACATTTCCTTGTTTAGGATTTTTTGGCAAATTATGATGTGATCCTTCCTCTGGTGGAATATGAATTTATGTCATCTTTCCTACAATAATAATGAGTTATCTTGATAGAAGTAAGAATAAATTAATGTTTAGAAATTAGTGTTCTATATACCTTGAGTTATTCACTACCATTCTTTAAGGGTTGTCATTGATGCCAACCCTTAAATAAAGTCTGCTAGCGAATTATGATAGCAAAAAGGTTTGGTAATGGACCCAAGTTTGCTTGATGGATAATGGTATGGGTTTTGATATATTTGTAGGTAATACTATTCTAGATGGATAGTACGTTTCATGCCATTTCTGGTGGTATGTGGAACGCCACGTAACTCCTCACGATTAGAGAGTTATGGCCATGTGAAGTTGGAGAACACTCATGAGTCATATAGAAGCCCCAAAAGGTCAAAGTAGTTAAAGTGTTTGCAAACAAGAAATTATTTAAATAATAAATTTAAGTGATAAGTGTATTATAATTCAAAGAGTATGAAAAAGAAATTATTTAAATAATAAATTTAATGGAGAACTTACTAATTATGGAAAGTGGTTAAGTTAAGTGGACACGTGGCTATAAGTGGGTTAACCCTAAAATAAGGAAAGTGGGTTAAGATGGTTAGAAGGTAACCTCTTGAGGAAGCTTCTTAAAAGTATAAATAAGAGGCATGGATCTCTCATTCAAATCACACTTGAATATCATTGAATATATATATTTGCAAAAGGTTATTTTGGTAGGTATTATTGATAGATTAAAAATGCAGCAAAAAAAGTGTGGTAGTAGAGGTGCAGAAGGAAAAATGTGGCAGAAAAAGTGCGGCAAGAAAAATGCAAAAGAAAAAGTGTGCAGAAAAAACACAATAGGAAAAGTGCGGCAGAAAAACTGCACAAGAAAAAGTGCAGTAGAAAAATCACGACAATAGAATGTTACATGAACAAAAAAAAAGGTATGGTTCTTATATGTGTAGTGTTTAATTTATGAATCAAGTTGAGGGTTTTCTGTGTAAACATGTTGGATGCCCTTGTAATGTACCCCAAATTTACCAAATAAAAAATAAATTGTTAGGTGCATTAAAACATCTTTACTTTGATATACTTGAACAAGCTTAATCTATTATTGTCGCTATTGGAATACAGAATGTAGAAATAACAAGAAAAATAACTTTTCTAAGTGAAGTCGTGCCTATTAAAATAATTCAGTATACACGAAATTGTTCAGTACATTCCAAATTTTAACATAATAGGCTAATGTTTAGACTATTCAAAAAACTGAAATATCAAAGTGGACCTGTAAGTCTGATTGTGTCCATAAAGGGATATAGTAACTTGGCCAAGGAGGCCACCTAGGGGAACGCCCACCTAGGGTGCACAAGTCAATCACCTAGGTGCAACACTTCTTCACCTTTTGATGATGAATTAAATATATGTAAAATAAATGGTTCCCTTGGTATATAAGGTGAAACATGACTAAAATGAAGCATTCTTACATTTTCTTCTGAAGATATGTGTCTTGGTTGTTTTCTTTTCTGAATTTTTCATTTTACTTTCACAACAATTTCATTTTTTAGGGTTTCTGAAGAATAATCAGTGTGCCTTCCTTCATGGCTGCCTCCTGGTGACTCTTTTTTCCATGTTTCCACCTCTAAGAGCAAGATTATCTCATTATCTAGCCACTCTCTGAGGGAGAAAATCATTTCCTTCGAGTTTTCTAAGGTAGAAGGGAGGGCACACCAACTGGGGTTTGTGCCCTTGCTGGTTTCTTCTTTGTGGGAATGAAGTGAGTGTGCCCTCTCCCATGGTTGCACTGGAATTCTCCCACCAATCCCTGGAGGTCACTCTGATATCGCCAAAACCTCTTGGCCACTCTCGAATCATCTCGGTCTGGATCCCCATTTTCTTGGTCACCCAAACAAACGGTGCTCCCTTGTTCAGATTTGCGCCCCTGGGGAGATTTTTTGGCCAGAAGCCGAGCTATGGATTGCATGGTCACCTTCTCCTATATATCACCTTCTTGGGAAGATCAATTGGTATCAGAGCGTCAAGATCCATGGAAAATCTTTTGATCTTGAAGATGGAGCAAAATTTTTTTTGGGGGTTTTCATGAAATAATCCAGAGTTTTCCCATTCCAGGGTTTCCATTTTATGCAAGAAGATCCATAGATCTCATAAGCCCAAATGGAAATGAAATCTCCATTTCCATAGAGAGGGGCTCCATGGAAATAAAAAAATATAGATCTCTCCCTCTAAGCCAGTTCAAGCTCCGTTGCCTCAGGGTTTTGAGTGCTCTGTTCTCAAAACAGAGTCCTCTGTTCAACATTGCAACCTAGGGGTGCCTTTTCTCTTTAGATGGCCTCACAATGCCTCCACACAAAGATCCTTTGGTAGTAGAATCAGATTCCAACACATCAAATCCCGCCCAAGATCTTTCCTTTGTCCTCAATGATTTGCTCAGAATGAAAAAACAAAACAATCCAGATCCATTCTGGTTGGACACTCGAATCCAACTACCCAAGTTTGTTGGGCAAGCAGATGGTGAAATGGTGGATTCTTGGATCCGTAGCCTATCCACCTATTTCAATACATGTCCAGGCCTTATCGAAGAAAGAAAACTCCATATTGTTTCCTTACAATTAGAAGGACTAGCACAAACTTGGTGGGATACAGAGCAAGAGAAGATGACATTTGTGATAGAGATTGGGGATTCTCCAGAATCCTCTACTTTGCAACCAATCAAAACCTAGGCTCGACTTTTCGAATCTTTGAGAAATTTCTTCTACCCACCTGGGTATGTGAAATCCTTATGGATGGAATGGCACCAACTTCGACAAATCCCTTCACAAGGAGTGCAAGGCTACATAGACTTATTCTACAAGATGTGCCTCTTACTTCGTGTTTTATATCCGGAAGAGGTACTCATATTAAAATTTGTGGCTGGTTTATTAATTCAATTCCATCAAGAAGTAGAGATGTTTGAAAATCCAACTTTAGATAAAACATTTCAGAGATATTTGGATATAGAAAGGAAAGTCGCTCTTAGAGGTCATATTTCTCAACCCCCCCCTTACACCAACACCCCCGCCTCTCAACAATCCAACTCCCATTCCTCAGCCCACTTTCCACCTCCTCACACTCAAAACCCCATACTCATTGATCTCATTGTGCCTTTCCAAGTAGAAGATACTGAAGAAGTTCCTCTGGAAAATCCCACAGAAGTAGATCCCTCATTGATTCTAATGACCCAGGAAAATTCGAACTCATCCACCCAACCCCTCTTCACCCATAACTTCCAAATCAAAAACACCTTGGCTTTACTGATTATGGAAAATGGAAGCCAGAAAAATTTGGTGTCTCAAGCCCTTGTCAACTACCTTAATCTTATCACCACTTCACATCCGTAACCCTATCAACTCGGGTGGGTCCAAAAGGATGGCCCTCACCTCCTAGTTTCCAAGCATTTTCTCGTCACTTTTGCCATAGGCCAATTCAAAGATATTGTCCTCTGTGATGTCTCCCCCTTGGATTGTCTGGATTTGCTGCTCAATGTCCCATACCAAACCCAAACAAATTCTATCTATATAGCCAAATCCCTCTAGTAAAAATTACCAAAGAAGGAAACACTTATATCTTAACTACAACAAAACCCAAACCCCCTTATACCAAAGAACAAATCCCACATATACACTTAAACCAATCTGTCTCTCTTTGTTTGGTGTGCCCAATAAAACCAAACAATACAATGCACCCTATTCCTAAAACTATGACTCCCCTCCTCCACGAGTTTGTAGAGGTATTTTAACCTCTGGAGGGACTTCCCCCCTCCCGCCACATTGATGGATCTGCCTTACCTAATGCCCCTACTTACCAGTTGGCCCCAACATAAACAAAGAAAATGGAAAGACAACTGACTGACCTCATCAACTCTGGCCACATCCAACCTTCATCTTCTCCTTATTCTTATGCCTCCTTTGTCATCCCTAAATGAGATACCTCAGAAATGTGCCTTGTCAAAGATTACCGAGCCTTGAAGAAAGCCACAATAAAAAAACGTTACCCTTTTCCCCGGATTGAGGAACTAATCGACACCCTCCAAGAAGCTAAGTGGTTTACTAAATTGGATTTTACTGTCGGCTACCATCAAGTTCGAATGAACCCAGATGATGTTTGGAAAACAACGTTCAAGATCAAATTTGGTCTTTTTGAGTGGAAAGTCATGCCTTTCGGTCTCACCAATGCCCCAACCACTTTCATGAGGCTCATCAATGAAATCTTCATCGCACATTTGGGTCGATTTTTGGTCATCTACTTAGATGACATTCTCATCTTCAGTCAGACATGGGACACTCACCTGCAACATGTCCAACAAGTTCTCCAAGTTCTCCAAGAACACAAGTTGCAAGTCAAAGAGAAGAAATCCTATTTTGGTGAGACTTCAGTCCCCTATCTCGGATTTGTGGTCAGCTCAGAGGATATTCAACCAGATCCATCTCACATACAAGCATTGAAACAATGGCCTCTACCTTCTTGAGCTAAGGAGTTGAAAATATTTTTGGGTGGCATCAATTTCTATCGTAAGTTCCTTCCCTCTTTTTCAAATCTTGCTTGACATTTTCATGAGCTCTCAAATACTTCTTCTACATTCATCTAGACCAAAGAAGAAACTACTCACTTTGATCATCTCAAATATGCCCTCTGCTCATCCCCTATTTTACATCTGCCTGACCTCTCCCAACCATTTGAGATTGAGTCACATGCCTCACAATATGCTATTGGTGACATACTTATATAGGGAGGATACCCCGTTGCTTACCACTCTGAAACCCTGTCCGAGGCAAATAAAAATTATAGTACCTATGAAAAGGTATTTTATAGTCTTGTGCAAGCACTCAAACAATGGAGGCATTATTTTTTGGGTAAAGAAACCATTTTTCATATCGACCACCACCCTTTGATTTTCATCAAATATCAATCAAAGATTCAGGAACAAAGGCACCTTAAATGGGCCTCCTACATTCAACAATTTCACTTAGTCATCAGATACAAGAAAGGAACTTCTAATAAAATGGATGATTTGCTAAGTCGACCTCCCACTCCAGTTCTTTCCATTCTAGAAGTACATTGTGCTACTTATGACACATGGAAAGATCAATATGCTACTGACACCAATTTTTGAGAGAATTGGGAAGCTTTGAAAATCCCCACATTGATCAATCAGACCCCCTTCCTAGACTACACTATTCAGTATCGGTGGCTCTATAAGTTGAATTTGTTATGCATTCCACACTCAAAAGAATGCCTCTTGCTCATCAGGGAAGCACATGATTCAGCCTATGGGGGCCACTTCGGGACCACAAATACCACCCAACATCCGCAACACCATTTTTATTGGCCTTCCATGCATCCTCAAGTTGAATAATTTATCAGAGCTTGTGCCTTATGCTCACAATCCAAGCCATCCAACTGGAAGCATGGGTTGTATCAACCACTGCTGCTTCCTTCTCGGCCTTGGGAGTCAATCTCAATTGACTTTCTAAGTGGAATTCCAACAACCAAAAAGAAACATGATGCAATCTGGGTAGTGGTATGTCGCTTCAACAAAATGGCACTTTTTATCCCATGCACAAAGACTACTACAACAACGAAAACAACATAACTCTATTTCCATTATGTTTGGCCCCTTTTTGGCCTCCCAAGAAGTATCATCTCAGAAAGAGATTATCACTTCCTCGGTACATTTTGGAAGACCATATAGGTGCTATTGCGGTGCCACCTCAAGTTTTCTACTTTATTCCATCCTCAAATGGATGGCCAAATAGAGGTTGTCAAAAGAGTCTTGGTGCATGCTCTCCGAACTCACTTTGGGCGCAACAAACAATCGGACAATTACTTACACATTCTCCAACATAGATACAACAAGGAAACACATTATTCTACAGGATTTTCACCTTTTGAGGTATGATTGGGCTTCCAAACAACGTCTCCAATTGAAATTCCACTCACTTGGGATCCTCAAGGTACCTTCCATCAACAACAGGAACAACTGTTAGCTCAACGATTTCTCCAACAAATTGCACAAAGCCATAGTGCAGTCACATCAACACTCAAAGTTGCCCAAGATCATACCAAGCAGTGCCATGACAAACAAAGAACCTTCATGGCATTTCAAACAGGGGAGCAAATTTGGCTACACTTGTATAAGAAGCGCTTCAAAGGCCACCATCACAAGCTTCTGCCAATCAGATATAGTCTGTATACAATACTCGACAAGATTGGAGAAAATGCATATAGGTTGGATCTACCACCACAACCGGGAATCCACAATGTCATTAATGTAAATCACTTAAAGTTGTTTGAGCCTTACCTCTTGGAAGAACCAGTCACCATCACTCATCCAGTGGACAACATTATGGATTTCCAACTACCATTGGCCAAAGACACTATACTGGACACTCAAAGTCGCTCTACAAGACACCAGACTTACACTTCCTATCTAGTAGCCCGCCAAGGCCAAACTCTAGCTTAGGCAAAGTGGATCACAATTGACGTATTGCACAACAAGTTTCTGCATCTTCTCATGGAAGCCAGGACGCTTCCAGATCTAAATAGGGAGTAATTGGGCCAAGGAGGCCACCTAACGGAATGCCCACCTAGGGCGCACAAGTCAATCACCTAGGCGCAACACTTCTTCACCTTTTGATGATGAATTAAATATATGTAAAATAAATGGTTCCCTTGGTATATAAGGTGAACTGAGACTAAAATAAATCATTCTTACCTTTTCCTTTGAAGATATGTGTCTTGGCTGTTTTCTTTTTTGAGTTTGCATTTTACTTTCACGATAATTTCATTTTTTTGGGTTTTTGAAGAATAACTAGTGCACATTCCTTCATGGATGCCTCTTGGTGACTCCATTTTCCATGCTTCCACCTCTGAGAGAAAGATTATCTCATTAGCTAGCCACTCTCTCAGGGAGAAAATAATTTTCTTCGAGTTTTCTGAGGCAGAAGGGAGGGCGAACCAACTGGGGTTTGTGCCCTTGTTGGTTTCTTCTTTGTGGGAATGAAGTGAGTGTGCTCTCTCCCATGGATGCACTGGACTTATCCCACTAGTCCCCAGAGGTCACTCTGAGATTTCCAAAACCTCTTGGCCACTCTCGGATCACCTCGGTTTGGATCCCAATTTTCTTGGTCACCCAAACTATTGGTGCACCCCTATTCAGATTTGTGTCCCCGAGGAGAGTTTTTGGTGAGAAGCCAAGCTATTTCTTGCATGGTAAACTTCTCCTTTAGATCGCCTTCTTGGGTAGATCAGTAACACTATCCTAACATGGTTTCTACTTTTATCAAAGGGATCCATAAAAAGTGATTTTACCAAAAGCTCTATCTTTATATAAAGACTTAACACCTTCCACTTCATATCTAATATATGAGTATTTTTAAGCTTACCACGAAATAAATCCCATATATTAATTTCTTCTCATTATACTCTTATATCACATGTATAAATATTGTTTGGAGTTATCGTGGGATATACAATCCTCACCTCATATCCATATAGATATATGTATCATTCCTATATCTATATACAAGGTTCTTAACATTGGTATAAATAAAAACATGTCCACTTAAGAATGACCCCTTTAATGGTATTGTATGCGCATTCTAAATTTTACATATAGTGGTCTATCTTGTCAGTTTTTCATTAAAACTTTAATGTTGTAAGTATATGAACTTAGTGCACGCCAGTTGTAATGAAAGGGTTGCTCAGTATACAAATGTTTAGCATTTAAGGGGTTGGCATCATGTTAGGCATGACAGGTCTTAACCCTAAGCCTAATAGCGTATTTAATCCAACTTCGAATCTTAACTGTTCAGCATGAAATCCCACGTGACCTGGTGACATGGCCCACCACTAAATGCATTAAGTTGTGCTAGGTTAAGGGTGATGTTAAGTCTGCCCGGAAACACACCAATTATCTTGTCGATAATTAAGAGGGTTCTGCAACATACTGGTAGCTAGGTTATCATGTCCAATATGGGCACGGCATATTCGTTTTTTCAGATGTACAAAGTACTACGAAAATCCTATCTTCATTACTCTGTACTGTGGAGGTTCTTGGGTAACTAAAGTATCATTTCCCTTTGGCTTTGTGCATTTTTGCAAAAACATCCCAGTGTTAACACTACAATGTTCCTCTAGATGTATGGTCGACGACTTGGAGTGGTCCTGCTCTATGTAGGGAAAAGGGAGGCACATGGCCAACTAGTTCTCCTACTTTACTAGGTAACCCCATGAACCTCCCTATCTCTTATGTTATTCTGAAAGATAAGAAGTGGTAGTTTAAAACAAATTTTAGTTGTATTCATAATTGCCTCTATAACTATCCCCTACAACCTTTAGGTTTTGAGGTTCTTCTTTTGTTGTCACTTATCTCTAAATAAAATTTACATCCATTCTCTATGTGGTGTCACTCTATTGGTTAAATCATGGTAGTTTATGATATTAGCTTTTTGAGAGAGTATAAACACCCTTTATTCATGGTTTTCATCTCAGACTTGTCTAAAGTTTATATAGGCAATTTAGCCTTATGGTTCAAGAATTGTTCTTGTAATAATTTAAGGTTTTTGTTAGCAAGAATTTAGGCCATGACCTTGATCTTCTCCTTATTGTTTATGCTTGTATTTTTATTTTAAATTGTTCATGTCATATGTATCGCCCAAGAATCCCATGTTAAATCTCTTTATGGGTTTCTACAGTAACTCTTAAATCTGCTTATGGTGTTCACTGTATGTGTAAAATGTATATTATTATTTACTATTTATTAAGTGATATATCTCCTAGATTCATAAAGAGGCAAAGATGGAATGGATCCCTGAACTATCGGCTCTTTAATCTGTGAATACACATCTCGAGACTTACTATGATTTATTTCATTTTCAAATTACACGGTCTATATTCGTAAAAATTTCCCCTGTGTATGCAGTAAGGCTTTCTTACCTAAGTGTACAAATTTAGTAACTAGCCTGCAATACTTTCCAATTTACATTTCACATATTTCTACAAAAAATTGTTAAGGTAGTAAGACTTCCCTCTGTGTATATAATTAAATTCCACCATAGCTTATACTTCAATTAAACTTATATAATCTTCGCCCTAAGTCCTTTGTTTCTTGAAATATGTATTTAAACTTGTCTATCTGTATTTATCCTTCGTAAAAGGAAATAGAAAATGAAGTATCCCCATAATCCCGTCTAAATCTCCTCTATTGGCCCGATTGTATTTGACGGGAAGGAAATATTACAGCTGGTTCGTAATGCGTATTTTAAGTCCATTTTATTCTTGTGTTCTTATATGAGTTTTTTAATATTTATGGGAGAGATGTCCCACAAACTTTGTTTGTAATCCCGAATTTGAGAAGGATACCCCTCTTTGGAATATGCGACTTTTCTGTGTGAACCTTATTATTCTTGTTATGAAAAATAATTAAATGTTTAGCATTGTTTAATTACTTTTTTAAATTATAGAGAATCTAGTTAGTTTTTCTATCGGTTACACAACTAATGATGGGGCGTTGTTATCCTTGCGAGGTTACCCATCAGCCATTCCTGGTTCCACTACTCCCCTTTAGACTATGGACATATCGTCTCTTCAACACCGGTGGGGAAACTACTTGCATGCCACTTATAAGCTATGTACATTCACATGCTAAATCTTTATTGTTTAATTTTGTTTGATTATTTTAACACAGTTTACTAAAATTTATCGATTTTACCCTTGCACAGTTAATCATTTCAAAGGAAACGAATCAGAGGGATCACCTTACTCGAAAGGTATTCGAGTTACAACTCTCAGTGTTAAAATTAAAACTTCTCAGGTTCTGTTTGTTAGGATTACAGGGTCCTTACCTTAGAGTACTCTACCCTGATAATTGTGAATCATGGTTTTCATGGATAAATCGGTTATTTGTAATTTACTTCTTTAACGGAATACACGGTTGTAAAATAAATCCATTTGAATGTAATTCCAGAGTTTACAACAAAAGTGGTATCATGTATTATATAGATTATCGAATCTCCATTTGTCTATGGACCATCATATATATAGAATGTAATTTCGTTTAAAAGGGAGGACTATTATTTTCTTTATTTATGTTCTATGGTACCTGTACAAAGACTGAAATGGTATTATGCATGTATATTTATGTACATAAATATATCTATATGGATACATGAAATACACAAAGTTATCCTCTATTGAAGCACGTATTCACTTGTAATCTTCCAGAACAGAAGCAACAGTTCTAACATTATTTATGCCTAGAAAATCATATACATATATTACAATCTATACATATATAGCTCAACTTCATTATCACTTAAAACTCACAATAGATTTCTTATCTTTACTGAGTGGATATAACCAACATATAAGATAATCATCGTATAACCATTGCATTCTGTCAGTTAGTAATTAACAAAACATTCAACATTCAACAAGTAGATGTACATATCTGAATAAGATGTTAGAACACAAATGGAGCAACCATGCTCCACCCAACCATAGGACAAAACAACCAAATTACTTTCTATGTTCACCCCCTAGCCTGACCATGAGTCCATAAGGGTGAATTCCAATGATCCTCTTTTGCTATAGTCCTCCTTTTAGATCAGAAAATCCCCTTTCCTCACACTAAAACAATGTTCATAATAGAAATTGATATCCTTTCTCCAACATACTAAGAAGCGTCCTACCTCCTCCCATATGTTGTATATCATGAGCATCCTGTGCCTAGGTATTTCCCCCTCCTTGGGAATTTTCACATCTTTACAAATCCCTGATTTTTAGGGGACTCTAGTGGTCAAATTCCTCATTTTCCACTTGTAAAATTCATCCCCGAGGTAACTCAAGTTTGTTTGCCACTCATGGAGTCATGGTCAACTGTTTTCAACCTCACTGTTCCATTTGTCCTTCAGAATTAATATATAAAAATATTTGTCTTTTACATGTGTCACAGTCAAAGAGTTTGTTGGGAAAATTAAATCTCTGCCCAATAGTCACAAATAATTAATTACAAATAATCAAATTCCAAATTCAGATTTTCCATAAATGGCAATAGTTTTCCAAATACAAATTTGTCAAAAATGGAAATTTATTCCTAAGAGCACGCTGACTTTAATAATTAATTATTTTTGGGGATATTACATCCTCTTTGCCTTCAGTACAAAACTATCCTCAATGTTCATTCCTCTCTCTAAATAGGGTTGGATAAGATTTCTGCAAATCTTCCTCCAATTCCCAAGTGGCCTCCTCACGACTAAAGTGCTTCCATTGTACTTTTACCTGGGCAATGGCTTAGTTCCGTAGTATTGTTTCTTTCCTATCCAGAATGCACAAAGGTTGCTCTTGGAAGTCGCCTTATGGTTCCACCTGCACCATGTTCCAATCAATGAGGTGAGTAGGATCATGAATACACTTTTTCAACAAAGAAACATGAAAAACATTACGAAATCACCATTTTTTCATAATGTTATTCATGTTTTTCATGAATATACTTTTAAAAGTGATGAAATCTTGAATTCTTTCCAAAATGCTGATGTAAATTTGACATCTCTATCTGAAATCACCATTTTAGGAATACCATGCAATCTAAATATTTCCTTCATAAATATTTAAATGTTTTTAATAGATTTATAAGTAGATTTCACGAGAATATATGTGGAGACTTGCTTAGTTTATCGATCACTACCATAATCAAATAATTTTTAGTTTTAGTTTTAGGAAAACCTGTGATAAAGTCCAATGAGATAGTATCCCACTTCCATTCTGGTATAGGTAGAGGTTGTAGCAGGTCGACTGGATGCTAATGTTCATCCTTCAATTGTTGACAATATAGTCATTATATAAGTATTCAGTTGTCTCACCTTTAATGTTAGGCCAATAAAACAAATTCCTCAAGACTGATACCATTTTTTGGTATCCGAGATGACCAAAATATGAATTTTTGTGTACTTCACCCAAAATTGTTAGCTTTAATTCAACAGAATCTGGTATGTACAACATGTTTTTGAATCTTAGCAGTCTGTTTTTATCCAAACTTAGATCTGTTATGTCCAAATTTTCTACATTTCCTTGTAAATATGCTACTGGTTTGATGTATTTTTCATCTGTATCACTTGCATATTTTATCCTTTGTTCAATGTCACTTTGTGCCCTGCTAATACTTATCTCAAACAACCCATGATTTCTTCTACTTCGGGCATATTCCACTCTGTTTTCTTTCCCCTTGATGTGCCTTAATTTTAAATCGAATTCAGTCAAGAAGGTCAACCACCTTGTTTTCCTTGCATTAAGATATGGTTGAATGGATAAGAATTTCACACCACTGTTATCGGTTAGCAACAAAAATTTTCTGCTCATTAAGTAGTGTCGCCACATTTTTAGTGCATGAATTACAACTTCTAATTCCAGGTCCTGTGTGACGTAGTTTCATTCATGCTCTTTTAACTTTCATGATTCATAAAAAATAACGCACCCTTATTGAGTTAGGACACCTCTCAAGACTTCTTTGCTTGCATCCACACAGACTGTAAAGTCTTTTTCAGGGTCTTCTACCCTTAAAATAGGTGCAGTAGTTAAGAGTTCTTTTAACTTATTAAAATTTTCCTGACATTTCTGTGACCAAGTAATCTTTGTCCCATTTTTATGTAGGGATGTGATTGGGTATGCAATCTTTGAGAATCCCTCAATAAATCTACGGTAGTAACCAGTAATTCCCATGAATGACCGGATTTCCACCACATCCTTAGAGATAGGCCATTCCATGACAGTTCTTATCTTCTTTGGGTCAACTGCAATACCTTCTTCAGATATTACATGTACTAGGTATTGTATTCTCTTTTGGTAGAAGTCACATTTGTCAAATTTTTCATACAACATGTGTTTCCTTAAGGTCTACAATTCTATCTTTAGATGTTCTTCATGTTATTCTTTAATTTTCGAATAAACTAAAAAGTCATCAATAAATACCAAAACAAATTTATCCAAAAATTGGTTGAATATGCTATTCATTAAACACATAAATGTTGTTGGTGCATCAGTGAGACCAAACAAAATAACAACAAACTCATAATATCGATATATCGTCCTAAATGTTTCTTTACTTATATCTTCATCCTTTATTCTAACCTGGTGATAACCAAATCTTAAATCTAACTTAGAAAAAATCCTGGCCCCTCCCACTTGGTCAAACAGATCGTTAATTCTAGGTAGGGGATACTTGTTCTTAATAGTCATTTTGTTTAATTGTCGATAATCAATACATAGTATTAAAGTCCCATATTTCTTTTTAATGAAAAGGATCGGTGGTCCCCAAGGAGAGACACTTGGTTCGATGTATTCCTTATCCAATAGTTCTTGTAGTTTAATTTTCATCTATGTCAATTTGGGTAAACTCATTCTATAGGGTGCCTTAGATATCGAGGTTGATCTAGGAAGCAGATCGATAGAGAAATATATCTCTCCTTGGAGGCAGTTCTAGTATTTCATCCACAAATAAATATCTAAACTCATGTAAGATGGTAAAGTCTTCTAGGCTAGGTTTATCTTCATTTTATAAAATATTTGTCACTTGAATATCATAAATATGACAACCTTTATTCATGCATTTCTTAAACTGCATCGCTGAAATCTGCCTAAGTGAGACTGGTTTTCTGATGCCTTGTATTGGCCTAACTGTGTTTTTTTCATCCCTAACCAATACATTCCAATGATTATATACTACGACCCCAATGGTAAAATATTCAGATTTAACTTTTTATTTTGGCCATCTAAACTGAGTTCACAATCATAAATGAAATATGTTACTTTTCTTTTCATCCATGTTGCTAGTTGTACTAACCAGGATTTAGTATGCTTTACTTTCTTAAGCTTGTTTGAATCAACTATACCATGAGTAACATAACTCAGAGTAGCCCATGGGTCAATTAAAATAGAAATACTATTATTATTAACTTTACCCTTCAACTTCCACTATAGTGGATTGATGATCAATTTGTTGGCAATCCACAACATCATTAATTCTGTGTAGGATTCTTCCCACATCTCCTACTGTAGAGGCCTCTTGTAGGTTATGAACTATGGTCCTTACTATGGAAGTTAAGCATGGAAAGTTCCTCCTTAATTGAGGTTGATGCAGGAGCATCGTTGGCAAGCACACGGAGCAGGACCTCTTAGTGCATGGGAATATTTTTGGAATCTCAACATTGTCACTCTTGGTGAATATTATGAAGAATGCATGAACTCAATGATTTTGAAGCACGTCTGAACTCAGCGACAAAAAAATATTTGAAGCACGCTTGAACCATTGCGAGCGAAGTGAGAGTTTCCACTGCTGCTCTGGAATGTGACTGATCTAGGATAGTCGTTAGTTTAGGTTTTGGAGTAAAAAAGTAGTCGGGGGGAACCCTAAGAAACCTCTGAGAGAAATAGAGGTTATGTACGCCCAAATGACGCTAGTTGGAAGTTAGTAGGAGATTTCTGAGTTTTTAGTTTTTTTTTTTTATTATAGTTTTATCCATTTTCACTTTTGAATATAACAAAAGAAAATTGACCCAATGCATGGTGTGGACATTGTTTGCAATTCCTTGTTATTTTGTTTCATGAATGAATGAAGGAATTTCGTTATGAGTAGATGGAACTGTGAATGTTAGGATAAGTTTCAATTGTTTCTCTTCTAGTTGAAGTGGTGCAAGGTGTGCACACATAATGCAAGGAGTGCATCGATGGGATCTCTTTCGGTTGCGAAGCTCAGAAGAGATAGCACAAATCTTTCCCTTTGCAAGGAGTGCAAAGTGACTGTTGAAAGGTGTGCACAGTCGTTTGTAAGAATTCAAATCTTGCGTAAGAATCAATTGCAAGTTGTGCACCGAGTGAAAGAAAAACACTAGGAGGGAGAGAAGAATTTCTTTTCAGAAATCCTTCGGACATGAGTTATCAAAATCCATGAAACGCAAGGAGTGCACAGGAAAACAAAACCTTCACAAAGGCCAAGATCAGGAGAGATAACACTTTACATAAGTGTAGTTGAAGGCCAAGAGACGAACTCACAAGAGGTTCAAAGGTAAAGACCTTTGAAGACTTAGAAAATTTTCTAAGTGGGAAGAAATCAGAAGCTCAGGAGGAGGAGCAACAGTGACCATTGGATCACAACACAAAGGATCAATAGTCATCTGATTCAAGACAAGGTGCATGATATTTAATGTTGCGCACACACAGGATAAAGAACCCACCAATATTTTGAGACTTGAACTTCTCGAAGTCCAGAGTTTCAGATACTCGAAGTGAAATATGAGTCGTTGGATCGATTGAGTGAATTTGGACCATCAGATATTGTGAGCTCAGGAGGAAGAAAATTTGAAACTTGAAATTCCTGAATCGTGAAGAGCTGGAGAGACGAATAAAAGATGGACTGTTAGATCCAGAGGGGTATGTGTCGGCAAGTTATGAGATCTAGAGCGAGGCCAAGGCAAGGCGTTGAAACACCCAAAGCCCGAAGAGATGAGGAGTCGAGAGCCATTGATCTATTAGTAGACACTTGTTGACAAATCATGAGCTACGGGAAATTTGTCATGGGATTTTCAATTTGAGAACTGAGATCATTGAATCCTGAAGGCCTGAAGACCTGAATTGAATCTAAGCCATCATATCTAGAGGAGATGTGGAAAATATCTGAGAACTCCAGGTAAATTCCCAAGGAAATCTATAGTTGTTAGGTTCAGGGGAGACGTGGCGTGAATTCGTGCACTCCGGGTAAAGACCCAAAGTAAATCTCAACTATTGATCTGAGATGGACACGTGTAAGTGAATTATAGCCTTCGAACAAAGTCATTGGGGAAAGGGTGAAGTTTGAGATTTGAAATCTTTGAACTCTGAAACTCAAAGGATATCTCAGCCATTGATCGAGAGGAGGGTCTCAGGACCATTGATCTAGGTTGAATGGTCAAACACTCAAGGTAGAAGATAGACCATTGATTGTGAGGACAGGTGTCTGCAGATCACCCACTCCATAAGATTAGAGTACAGAAGAAGGCGAGGTTTGAGATTTCAAAACCTCAAAGTCTAGAGAACCACAAAGATCGTAGACATTGATTGAAGGGGACAAGTGTCAGTAGATCTTTCACTCAGGAAGATTTCTCTACAAAGGAAAACAAGGTTTGAGATTCGAAAATTTCGAAGTCCGGAATTCTGAATCGATCACAGCTGTTGATTAGAGAGAGGGAGATACAGACTATTGATTCCAAGGGAGATATCTTAGTCATCTATCTACAAGAACCCTCAATATTGTGAGATCGATGGTCATCTCGCATTTCAGGGACAAGAATTGCACATAGTTTAAAAAGTAGAGCATGGGCCACAATCCATACTGTAGTTTCGCCAGGGAGAAACGTGGAGGCTCGAGGAGAATTGTAGGCCCAAAGGTAGTTTGAATTCAAACCAATTGTGGCCACACCTGTAATTTTGTGGTCATAGCCCAAGGTCACATTGGAGGAGGGGATGCGAGAAAAGGTGTTAACGCATGATACTCTGAGGTTTTCATAGAGTGTGAAAAGAAAGGTCATCGGTGCTAAGAATCCTACACAGGGAGCCGAGGTGACCTGTGTTTAACACAGAATGAGACCAATAACATTTCAGAGAGTCCCCCAGCTCCAGAATCGAAGATCCTGACCGAGAGGTCACGCAACCCTTAGGAGAGAAGGGGGTCTACACCAAGTGGTATCAAAGTGAATTTTTTCTTGCAGACAACAGGTAAAGGAGAGGAGACAAAAATAGCTTAGAGTTGTACTTTGTGTGTGATAGATAGTCAAAACAATGCCACTGAGGAGATGAGTGGAACCACCTTTATCCAATCGGGTTGTATAAAGGGATATGCGAGAACTTCGTGCAAGATTAGAGGCGATGGTGTAACATCCCCGACCACCAACAAGACATGCAATACTTACCTACACAATCTTAAATTCTCCTTTACTGCTCTGATACCAATTT
Organism: Picea glauca; assembly: GCA_000966675.3. Taxonomy (NCBI): domain Eukaryota; kingdom Viridiplantae; phylum Streptophyta; class Pinopsida; order Pinales; family Pinaceae; genus Picea; species Picea glauca. Next base: position 144,946 of record JZKD02S0102472.1, read on the forward strand.
GTAATGTCCCTAGCCATCAACCCCTCTGCCCGTGAACGCTACTATGCAGAACAATCTTATAAATATAATACGTATTAAATCAAATTAACACATCTAACATAGAGTTATTGTTACCATTAAGATTTAAAAAGAATTAACAACAATTTATACATGCAATGGAACTCATGATAACATTCAAGAATCAATAGCACAGACATGCATAACATATAAATTAAGCACAAAATGATACTTATCTTTCAAGTGGAGTAACACCACCAACTGTGTGAAAACCTTCCACAACCTCCCAGCCTTAGACCATGCTGCTCATCACTCTCATCAATAGGTCACCCCTGATTTGGGACTAAGCTCCACCGGGAAAGGGAATCCTTGGCTAGACAAGGCCAACAAGAAGACACACAGTTTATGAGGATGGATTCTCTCCCATGAGTCACTTATTCCCAATGATCACAAACTCTCATTCCCCACATGCTTGTCCCACCCTAGTAGTATAAACCTTCACTGTCACAGAGGAAAGTCCTTCGGCTGCTAAACCTCCTTTTCCTTGGGATTCAAAAATAGGTCGGACCAGAATTCTCTGAGCTTTGTGGCAGCTACAGGACCCCTTCCTTGATTTCTCACTTCCTTCGCACACTCTCTCACCATGAGAGAGTCCCTCACAAGTCTGACAACCTACCTCTTCAATCAGAACCACCTCCCTCACTTAGAGAGAGTGTTGCACACAGGCTTGATAAGTTGCTTCTTCATTTCTATTCCAACGCAAGGAGGATAAAAATAAGGCTCAACAATGAATAGATGATGGTATCCAATCACACTCAACCAAGGGAATGAGTGGCCACAACAACCCATAGTTATAACACACACAACATAGACAATTATTGTATGCTCAGGTTTCACAGAAGACAACAACCCAAACAGTTAAGCACGAAATTAGATTTGCAGTGTGGATAAATTTGGTTCATAGGAAACATAGGAGACACGACTCAGTCCACATGTTTTCCACTGGTTTTTAGGGTGCGTGAAAATGAATCAACACATAGGTTGAACACATAATCAAATGGTTCATATGGAGGATGCGTCGTCTTCTCAAGAAAACATCATGGTTTTTTGGTTTCAGAGCTGCATGAGGGTATGTGGAGATCAGACCCCCACCACACATGGTTCAAACAGTAGACAGAAGAATGGAGGATGAACCCCCATCACAGCTCAATTATTGGGTTAAATTTCATGTGCCTGGGCTGACACATGTCGCCCATGAAGCTACATACACTCCATCAAGTATGCATTCACTTTTCTAGGAACTTATGATTAAAATATACCTTTCACACCACTTTGGAATAATAATAAATTATTATTCAAGAACTTAATCCCTCAAGATTAGATCCTCTTCCAACCTTTCAGCCCCCTCTCCCTTATCCATTCTGTGGAAGCTTAGTGCCCCATCACTCTTTCTTTGTGGTTGGTCGACATGTAGTGATGCAAGAGCATCGCCTTCAAAGTCAACAGTGCATGCATGGAGGCAAAAGAATGACATCTCAACAATGACAAAGTTTCAAATCAAGCATTTAACTCATAATTTAATCGGTTATTGAGATATTTTTTAATACAAAATTTTAAAATGTAACTTACTTGTAAAGTCTAGAAGGACTGTAAGAAATTTTAGATATGGAGTGTTGACTCTATCTGGAAATAACTAGTAGTTATTGTAATAGGACATAGTAGGTAATAGCTTTGAATTTAAAATGATAGATTTCATAATAGGATGAGAGACCTCATGGAGTGTTCCTTAGATAGTTTTTTAGTATTATATTGTAACATATAGAAAATATAGACAAAATAGAGAGATCAGTAGAGCAGAGTAGAGTAACAAAAAACACTATGTATTTTGTTTTTCATGAATGAATAGAAAAGACAAAAATTGTCCCAAATCCTTGGACTATGTTCATTTCATGTGTGGTTCAATGAATGTTATTCTTTGTATATGATTTATTACTTCATTCATGTATGATTGTTAGAGAGAGATTGACTGTATGAGTTCGTGACAAAGCTAGTTGAGTTTCAATCGTTTCTCTTCTGATACTTGTATGCAAGGTGTGCATCTCAAACAAAAGGAGTGTATCGATTGAGTCTCAGATTGACTCAAAGAATTTCATAGGGAGTGAGAGAAACTTAGACCAGGTGCAAGGTGTGAACAATGTAAAGATGACAACAAGCTTCAAAGAACCAACGCAGAAGAACACTAGGTGGGTGAGAAGCATTTTCTTTTCAAGAAAATCCTTCGAATTGAGTTATTTGAAATCCACAGAATGAAAAGTGTGTGTGGGAGATCGAAATCCTTTTAAGGTTAGAAGCTCATAAGAGATAACACTTTTCACGAGTGTTGACGAGGTCCAAGTGGCATATTCATCACAGAACAAAGGTTTGGAAACTTTGAAGGCAGATAAATCTTCCAAGGTGGAGATATATCAAAAGCTCAGGAAGAAGAACGACTGTGATCGCCGGATCAAAGGGAAGAAGATCGAAAACCATCATATCAGAATAAGTGTGCAAACCTTATCACTTTGCATACAGAGGAGAGAGGCTACTGAGGTTGAAACTTGAGATTTTCGAAGTTCGGAGACCCGGAATAGAATTTCGGCCATCTGATCAGTGGGATAGATCTGAGCCATCATATCACTAGAGGCGAAGACCAAGCATCGGATTACCAGGAGGAGTCACAGTCATTGGTTCCTAGAAGCTCAGAAGGGAGAGTGGCTTGAAACTTGATATTTCCAAAGCTTGGAGTGTCGGAATGTTGTGGTGGGATCTTAGCCATCGGATTGATCAACTGCAAGCTGTTAGATATAACGGGTGCACAAGGAGTCAAGATGAGACTTGAAATACCTGGATTGTGGAGAGCCGAAGGGTTGTGAGTCATTGATCTGTGAGGAGACACTTGTCAACATATCTCATTCTCTGGGAAAATCTGAAGTAAGTTTTCATTTTGAGAATTAAAAACATCGGAGCACGGAAAACCAAAGTCCTGGAATAAGATTTGGGTCGTTGGATTTAGAGGACATGTGGTGAGAGATCAAAATTTCACTGACTCACAAATCGGGAAAGTCAAAGGGAAGAGTCGTAAGGATTCATGAGACCAAGTTCATGATTTGATTGTATCCATCAATCGAGGAAGCTGCATGGACCATTCATTCGCCTAGGAGGATATCGGGGAATCCGACATCGAGAGAAGAGAGGTGAGTGATCCCCCAACTTCTCAAAACAAAAAATCTTGATAAGTGTTGGAGGTTGAACCCCGGGTCACAACCGAATGTCATATGAAGGGAGTATCTAATGATTTCTAACCCCTATCATAATTTTAGAGGTCAAGAGGGTCAAGGTGACTCACACGCAAAGGTCTGATACAGGATTTCACGACATGCCTTCTGATTTTTCTTGTGGTCACAGGTAGTGGTCATGTGGAGAAGGATAAGGGAGGATATAGAAAGTTCTAAGCCCCTGTATGAAGTTTGGAGGTTGGGAGAGTTGAGGTGACTCGCGTATAAAAGACCCTATACACAAAATCGTGAAACACCTTTTGAGAGGCGTGTGGTCACAGTCGGTGGTCGCGTGGAGGGAACTTACTCTCAATGCCTGTTCGTGTGGGTGTAGTTCATAGAGGACCCATGGATTTGTTTATTAGAGGTTTCAAGAGGGACCTGAAATAGCTAATCCATCTTAGTTTAGTGAAGATTCAGTGACCGAGAGGTCGGTAGACCTTGCTGATGTAGGGAGGCTACATCAGGTGGTATCAGAGATGATTTTGAGTTTTTTTGAAAACAACAGAGAAAAAGATAAAGGAGGAAAGTTGGTATAATTTGTGGTATCAAACAAATTTTCAATTTTTGTTGTAGGTGACACAGTGAAATCATGCAACCTTGAAGGTGTAGAGTGAATGCAGAAATGGAAGAAGAAATGAGGTGACTCTTAATGAGACTAGAAGCCATGGAGACAACACAGAGAAGAGTACCAGACATTGGTGATGTCAGTGAAGCCGAGAGTGAAGAAGAAGTAGAGGATGAGGAAAATGTAGCATAGGATGTTGCACAAGATCGCTTGATAAAAGTTGTTTCAAAGATAGGAGCCAGAGAAAGGATAGAGGTACCTATGTACGAAGGCAATTTAGAAGTTGAAGAATTGTTAGATTGGGTACGTGATATGGAAAAATAATTTGATTATGAAGATATCAAAGAAGACAAGATGGTGAATCATGTAGTGACAATAATTGAAGGCCATGCAACATAATGGTGGGATGAACTGCAAGCCGAATGCAGAAAAATGGTAAGAAAAAAATTAAAAACTAGGATAGGATGGTAGCTAAGTTGAAAGAAAAATTAATCCCAAAGGATTACCAAATAAATATTTATAGTAGATTGCAGAACTTGAAACAGAGGGGTTTATCAGTGAAGGAGTACACTGAATAATTTTACTGATTGAACATTAGGGTTGGAAAAAAAGACAATGAAGATGAGGAGAAAGCCAAATACATCAATGGGCTGAGATATGAAATAAAAGAGGAGATCAACATGATGTATATCAGTAAAGTCGAGGATGCCTATCAAGTAGCCTTGAAAGCTAAGGAAAAATTGGCCAGGAAGAAAATCCAATGAAGCAAACGCAGAAATTCAAGCAGAGGCAAGGGAACTAGCAAAGAGGAGTTCCAGAAGTCGAAGCCTAAAGCTGAAAAATAACATAGTCACCATGAGAAGGGTGGAAGTTCTAAATAAGGACAACATGGAAGAAGAAGTTATTTTTCCAAAGGTAGAGGAAGAGGAAGAGCCAGACGAGGCGTAGTTAGATGCTATAGCTGTGGAGAAGAAGGACACAAATCTTGGAAATGTCCTGACAGAAAAAGAGAAGGAAGAGAAGAACACATTGCTGAAGCACATAAACATGTGGAAGCAGAAGCAACAGAAGGAGGAAGAAACCTCATGATGAGGAAAATTCTTCTTAAACCAAAAAAGAAACCATAGGATTTAGTTCAGTGAACAACCCTGTTCAGAATTGCTTGTATGTTGAAAGACAAAGTTTCCAAGGTGATCATAGATAGTGGGAGAATTGGCAATATAGTATCCAAAAAGATGGTGGAGAAGCTAGAATTGAAGACAATTGCCCATCCAAATCCATACAAGGTATCGTGGTTTCAGAAAGGACATCAAATAATTGTAAGTCAACAATGTCAAGTTGAATTCAAAATAGGAGGTTATACGGATGAAATATTGTGCGATGTAATACCTATGAATGTTTGTCATATTTTATTTGGGAGGCTATGGAAGCAGGATCGAAAGGTTATTCATGATGGAAGGAAGAATATCTATACCTTAGAAAATAATAGTATAACACACATGTTGTTGCCCATAGAAGAAAAAGAGAAAAAGATAGAATCTAGTTGAAGCATACTTCTCATGAGTGGGAAGGAGATCTTGAATGAAGTGAAAAAGGAGAAAGAAATGAAGTTTGTTGTAGTGAGGAAGCCTATAGTTATCCTTACGAATAATTATGTAGAAGACTTACCAATAGAAATCCAATAACTATTATAAAACTTTGTTGATATAGTCATGGGTGTGTTACCACACTCATTGCTACCCATTAGGATTATAATCCATCATATTGACCTTATTCCAAGAGATAGTTTACCAAACAAAGAAGCTTATAGGTTGATGCCTAGACATAATGAGGAAGTCAAAAATCAAGTCCAAGAGTTGTTGGATAAAGGTTTAGTCAGGGAAATCCTAAGCCCATGTGAGTACCAACTGTATTAAGCCTAAAGAAAGATAGAGGATGGAGGATGTGTACAGATTCCCGAGCCATCAACAAGATAACCATTAGATACAAATTTCCTTTACCGAGGATGGATGATTTGATGGACTGTTTGAGTGGGGTAAGCTATTTTTCCAAGATAGACTTGAAGAGTGGATATCATCAAATATGAGTGAGAGAGGGAGATGAATGGAAATCAATATTCAAGACAAATCAAGGATTGTTTGAATGGTTGGTCATGCCGTTTGGATTGACAAATGCACCAAGCACATTTATGAGGTTAATGAATGAAGTGTTGAAAGTCTTCATAGGAAATTTTTTCAAAGTATATCTGGATGACATACTAATCTCTAGCAAGACAAAGGAGGAACACTTAAGACATTTGACATCAATTATGGAAAGGTTGCAGCAAGAGAAATTGCTGATAAATCTAAAGAAGAGTTCTTTTATGAAGAAGGAGTTCATATATTTGGGTTTTGTGATCTCTTCAAATGAATTGAGGATGGACCCAGAAAAAGTGATAGGGATCAGAGAATGGTTGTCGTCAGGCAACATATTTGAGGTAAGAAGTTTTCATTGGTTAGGAAGCGTTTATAGAAAATTCATCAGAAATTTCAGTATCATATGTGCACCCATGTTGGAAACTATGAAGAAGAAACAAAAGTCCTTCAGTTGGACAGAGGAAGCTGAAAGAAGTTTCAAATTTTTGAAGGAGAAAATCATGGAGCAACCAATTATGGTCTTGCTAGATTTTGGAAAAAAAATTCAGGTGAGATGCGATGCAAGTGGATTAGCTATTGGGGCAGTCTTGAGTTAGGACAATAGGCAAATTTATTATTTCAGTGAGAAAATGAATGATGCCAAGCAAAAGTATTCCACATATGACAAGGAATTTTATGCAGTGATTCAAGCTTTGAAAAACTCGAGACATTATCTAATTCCTAAATAATTGGTCTTGTACAGTGATAATCATGGTTTGCAGTTTATTACTAGGCAAGAAAAGTTGAATCAGAAACACGCAAAATGGGTAGAATTTATGGAGAATTTTACTTTTGTTATCAAATAGATTGTTGGAACTACTAACACAGTTGCAGATGCTTTGAGAAGAAGGAGTTTTATTATATAGGAATTCCAGGTGGATACCTTGGGGTTCGAACACCTCAAGGAGATGTATAAAGAAGCTGCAGATTTCAAAGTAGCTTATGAGGAATCCATGAATCCTTTATTGGGAGACAAAAGCCCATGGACTGAATATTTGATCCACGATGGATTACTGTTCAAAGGGTTCCAATTATTCATTTTGAAGTGCTCAATTAGAGACAAAATACTAAAGGAGAAACACAACGGAGGTTTAGATGGACATTTTAGTCACGATAAGAAATTCACACAACTGAATAATTCATATTGTTGGTCGAGCATGAGATCGAAATTTGAAAGGTTTGTGAAGAAATGTAGAGTTTTTCAGTATGAAAAAGGAAGACAACAAAACACTGGGTTGTATCAGCCATTACCAATTGCAGAAAGGCCATGGGATGCAATCAGTATTGATTTTGTTTTTGGATTGCCTAAAAATAAAAAAGGGAGTGATTCCATATTTGTTGTGGTGGATAGATTTTCAAAAATGGCACATTTGATACCATTCCAGAAGACAAGCAATGCCACACACATTGCCAATTTGTTTTTCAGAGAAGTCGTGAGACTACATGGATTGTTGAGGAGCATAGCTTCAGACAGAGACACCAAATTTATAGGACACTTTTGGAGGACTCTATGGAAGAGGTTGGGAATGAACTTATCCTTTAGTTCAACATATCTCCCTTAGACGAATGGATAGATTGAATTAGTAAATAGGAGTCTTGCAAGGTCAATAATGGGATCAGATTCTGGCATAAGCAGAATTTGCATTCAACAATCGAGTGAATAGGAGCACAGGAAAAATTTCATTTGAAATTATGTATGGTATATGACCAAGAGGGATTATAGAGTTGAGATATTTCAATCAAGATGAGTTCAAAAGTGTTGGAGAAGAGGATTTTGCAATAGAAATGCAGAAAGTCCATGACAAATTCAGAGAGTAGCTACAGGTCAACAATAATAAATACAAGAGCAGAGTTGATCAAAAGAGAAGAGAAATTTAATTCGAAGTTGGAGATGAAGTTTTATCTCATTTTAGAAAAGAGATATTCCCAAGGGGAATGTACAACAAGTTAAATATGAAAAAGATAGGACCATGCAAGATTCTCAGAAAATTCATAGCCAATGCTTATGAGAATGAGTTTCCAGACAATGTTGGGATATCACCGATATTCAATGTTGTAGACCTGTATCCTTACAGGAAATATGAAGCAGGAGAATCAGATGGAACTTTCTTAGTTTTCAGTTTTCAATTTTTGTTTTGATTATAGTTGTATCCATTTTCACTTTTGAATATAACAGAGGAAAATTGACCCAATGCATGGCATGGACATTGTTTGCAATTCCCTGTTAATGGGTTTCATGAATGAATGACTGAATTTATTTATGAGTAGATGGAACTGTGAATGTTAGGATATGTTTCAATTGTTTCTGTTCTAATTGAAGTGGTGCAAGGTGTGCACATAGAACACAAGGAGTGCGTTGACGGGATCTATTTCAGTTATGAAGCTCAGAAGAGATAGCACAAAACTTTCCCTTTGCAAGGAGTACAAAGTGACTATTGGAAGGGGTGCACAGTCATTCGCAGGAATTCAAATATTTCATAAGAATCGGTTGCAGGTGTGCACCGAGTGAAAGGAGAACACCAGGAGGGCAGAAAAAATTTCTTTTTAGAAATCCTTCGGACCCAAGTTATTGAAATCCATGAAATGCAAGGAGTGTGTGGGAAACCGAAACCTTCATGAAGGGAAATCTCATGAGAGATAGCATTCTAGAAGTGTAGTCGAATTCTGAGAGATGGACTCACAAGAGGTTCAAAGGTAGAGACATTTGAATACTTAGAAAATGTTAAGAACCAAACATCAATATAGCATAGAAAAACCTCAGGAAAAGTACTCAACGCCTTGAAAAAGAGATAATTTCAGATAATAAGCCTCTTCGAGGGGGCAACCTC
>JZKD02S0102472.1:158030-182871 GCA_000966675.3 Picea glauca
ATAATAAGCCTCTTCGAGGGGGCAACCTCCTTTTACCCCACTTAAATGTTCAAGTACAAGATGATTCAAAATGAAAATGTCTCCTTGGTATATATAGAAGACTAGGAGGTATAATGGCCTAAATCCGACATAATTAAAATAACATTACTAATCTAAATTACAACTAATGGCCTAAAGCCAACATAAATAAAATAGCATTACTAATCTAATATGCCCCAATTAAGGGGTAATGAGCCAACATTACGGCTTAACAGAAAATTTTCTAAGTCGGAATAAATCAGAAGCTCACGAGCAGGAGAAATAGTGATCATTGGATCACAACATGAAGGATCAATAGTCATCTAAATTAAGGCAAGGTGCACAAGATTTAACAATTTGCACACACAGGAGAAAACACCCACCAAGATTTGAGACTTGAACTTCCTGAAGTCTAGAGTTTCGGATTCCTGAAGTGAAATCTCAGTCGTTGGATCAATCGAGTGAATATGGACTGTCAGATATCATGAGATCCGGAGGAAGCAACTTTGAAACTTGAAATTCTTGAATTACGAAGAGTGAAAGAAAAGATGGACCGTTAGATCTAGAGGGGTACATGTCAACATGTCGTGAGATCTAGAGGGAGGCCAAGGCGAGGCGTTGAAACACTCGAAGCCCGAAGAGTCGAGGAGACAAGAGACATCAATCTGTCAGTAGACACTTGTAAGCATATCATGAGATCTGGGAAATTTGTCATGGGATTTTAAGTTTGAGAATTGAGATGGTCAAATCCCAAAGGACCAAATACCTAAAGTGAATCTGAGCCATCAGCTCTGGAGGAGACATGGCAAAGATAGGAGAACTCTGGGTAAATTCCCTAAGAGATCTATAGTTTTCATGTTTAGGGGAGACATGGAATGAATCCGTGCACTCCAGGTAAATACACAAAGTAAATCTCAGTCGTTGATCCGATGTGTACATGTGTTAGTGGATTATATCTTTCAGACAAAGTCATTGGGGAAAGGGTGTAGTTTGAGATTTGAAATCTCTGAAATCTAAAACCCTGAGGAGATATCAACCATTGATTGAGAGGAGGGTCTCAGGACCATTGATCTACATTGATAGGTAAAACACCCAAGGTAGAATATGGACCATTGATTGTGAGGATAGGTGTCTGAAGATGACGTGCTCCAGAAGATTGGATTACGAAAGAAGGAAAAGTTTGAGATTTTAGAACCTTGAAGTCCAGAGAACCACAAAGATCACAACCATTGATTGAAGGGGAAAATTGTCAGCAAATATTCCACTCCAGAATATTTCTATGCAAAGGAAACCAAGGTTTGAGATTCAAAAATTACAGAGTCCATAATTCTGAATATATCACAGTCATCAATCAGAGAGAGGGAGATATAGACCATTGATTCCAAGGGAGATATCTGAGTGGTCCGTCTATAACCACAGTCAAGATCGTGATATTGACGTTCATCTCTCATTTCAAGGACAAGAGTTGCGCAGAATTTAAAAAGTTGAGGATGGGCTGCAATACATATTATGGTTTCGCTAGGGAGACACATGGAGGATCGAGAATAATTGTGGGACCAAAGGTAGTTTGAATTCAAATCACTTGTTGTTTCTTCTACAATCGCATGGTCATCGCCCAAGGTCACATCGGAGGAGGGGCCAAGAGAAAAGGCGCTAATGCTTGATACTCTGAGGTTTTCATAGAGAGTGAGAAGGAAGGTCATAATTGCCAAGAAGCCTATGGAGGGAGCCAAGGGGACCTGTGTTTAACATGGAACAAGACCAATAAGGTTTAAGAGAGTCACCCGAGTCCAGAATCAAATATCCTAACTAGGAGGTCGCACAACCCTTATGAGAGAAGGGGGTCTGCACCAAGTGGTATCAGAGCAAATTTTTGCTTACAGACAATAGGAAAATGAGAGGAGACAAAAAGAACTCAGAGTTGTGTTGGCAGCCAATTCACATTTTTCTACTGTCTTATAAGATGCCTACACCAGTGTTTTGCAAACCTTGATTTTTAATTTTTCGTCGCAATTCTCATATAAAACGACACTTTTATTCTTTGCGTTGTTTACACACTTACCTTTATTCTTGTTTTCACGACTGCAAGTGTGAAAACCTGGTTTTCGAAGTTGCATTAAAATCTTCATTGAATTGTCGTTATCATTCTTGTCGATATGCCCATTGCGTTTACATTTTACTTATCATTATGAAGTTGGCAAAACATTTTGATCTGTACTCATTTGACATTCTTTGATTGATTATGTAATTTCATTTCATGAGTGATTGAGGTTGTGATGCATTGACGATTGAATTTACATGTTATTTGATCAATTCACTTGGCACATTATCTTCATAAAAGCACATAGGTGTTATGGTTAAACCCTTGATATATATCATTTAATATGACACCTAGTTTGTGTTATCAAAACCTTTGGCATTAAATTGGTATTGGTTTCGATTTGTGTGTTTGGCTTTAAAACTATGGCATAACTTTTGATCACGTGAATGTTTAAACCACTTACCATTGATTTCATTGGTTGATTGATTGGCATAATCGTTAACCTATACAATAATGGGTTGAACAACTATTTGCGCCAGCAGTTGTACTGTAGATATGACTCTCATGCATGTATGAACCAGCTCCACCACCTTCGCACGATATGTCATTAATGTTTACCCCTATCCTTGTTTCACCTCTGCTAGCATCGGGTAAACCTTTGAGCGTTCTTCCCCTGCGTAGGCTTCATTCAAACCTTGACTCATTCACATCACTTACTGTGTGCTCTTCTCCATGGCACCGGTGGTGTGAATTGAGCCGAACGGTAGTCAAGCCCTGCTACTGTTCAATAACGCCTGGAAATATTTACAAGATAACGGTTGGCTCACGTTTGTGCAGAGGTTTGAGGGTTTAAATATGTTTGTTGCACAACAATTGGACCTTACCTTTGATGGGTGTAGGGCCAAAATAGGTGACATTCATCTTGAAATGAGTGAAGAGTTCATTAGCTCTGCCACAGGATTAGTAGCCACAGGCCAATGATGGTTTAAAAAATCTAAAGTTGATGAGGTGCCATGGCCATTACTGTTCATCTCATGAAAGGTCACATCATGTGACAGAGGTATGCCTATTTCCACACTTAAACATAGGTGGCATGATCTTTTGATAGTGGTTAAACAATTTCTGACCTGTGAAGGTTGGTATGGATTGGTTTTTCTTTATCACCTTCGACTGTTAATGAATTTCATGGGTTATCCATTGAACATTCCATTTTATTTCCAGCGTAGTCTTTATAAAATGGCTAAGAGGTTTAAACGAGAGAAGGCCAATAGTAGCTTGTTTCACCATGGCCTGATCAGACTCATCGTCGTTCATCATTTAAACCTCCACAACGATAATTGGCAAGCTTTTCTCTCTCAGAATGGTTTTCTTGATTCAGAGTCTATCCAAATTAATAAGTTTGTGGTCAGTGAGACTAAGGTCGGGCCACCTGTGCCCTTTCATGCCCTTCTACCTTCTCCCAAACCCTCAGTCAGCCTTGATATCAACCTACCCGATGTTATAACAGACAAGGTTGAGGCTGTAAAAAATCCTGTGAGCAAGAAGGTCAAGGGTAACCCTACTGTCGACGACAAAGGTAAAAAAGAATGCTCAACTTATATCGAGACTTGCCCGGAATAAATATAAAACTAGTGTTGATGAAAAGCCCATAGTCCTCAGTGAAGACTCAGACTCTGATATCGAGCGCTTCCTGGCTAGTGAGTACCCTTATTCCCAAGATCTGTGCTCTGAGCCACCCTATGATTTCGTTTCTAATTTGCCCCCATGCTTAAAGAACAATCCTAGTTACCCAAGGATCAAGCTACCTAATGAAACCCTCGGTGATTTAATCAAACCCTCACCTGCAATTTCGAAGCCTGGGCAGTCGTCGTGCAACCAATGTAATGTGTGGTTGGAACACTACTATACCGACATTCCCTTATTACAGTCCAAAATCAAATCGTTGGAAAACCAAGTTACAGTGTTGACAAGCCAAAGGGACAAGCTTCAAGCTAATGACAAGAATGAGAAAACCACTGGTTCCATCATATTGAGGAATGTCGAATCGGCTACAACCTTCGTCAATTCCAAACTAGCATGACCAGGTTGTCTGCTCATTATCCAGGTATGAATTTCGATATCAATTTCGTTCTATGAATTGCTAGGATTAATATAATGAATTGAGTTTGGTTTTCAAATAGCCCTATCCATTGTTCGAAATGACTCTGTCATAGCCATATCAAAAACGGTTATGTTGTAGATCCTATACATTGTTTTATTTTTGCTAAAATTAAATGAAGTTATGATTTGGTTACAGGATTTGGTCGTGCCCAGTTTAGCAATTGATTGGTTTTCATTGGGTTTGATTCATTTGTCTGTTGGTTTGAGTTAATGAAATCAATGGTTTTTGCTTTCGCTTGGATTTTGTTTGTATCTAACCTGAACAAGAGATTTTTATGCTAAAATTAGAACACAGTTTTGTTTTGATTTAATATGATGTTGCTATCATTGGATATCGACGGCTCTGATTTAGTTCTTGTGATTTGATTGTTGAGACGATTTCATAGGATTGAATTGACTTGATAAATACGATGTAGTCTATTAAATTGGAAAAACGACTCTATTTTGTCAACATTTTCGTTTGGATTTGGATTATATATGACTTGTGCAAAAGATCTCTTCACCAAAATCATGGAACTGTGTTGATTCATAACGACTATGTCAAACTCAAACTGTTCGATTCACTCTTGTTTTGGTTGGATTGCTGCATATCTTGAGTTAACACGATTGTTTTTATGAGTTGGATTCGTATCGAAAATAGACTTGATGTTGCTCTGTTGATTTTAATTTTCAAAACGAGTTTGTTAAACTCAGATTGATATATGTTATTTCTGTTGAATTTGAATGAGAAAACTTGGTTAATAGTTCGTTTTGAAATGAATTCAAGTAACGATTTAGTTGAATGTCAATCGATTTTGTCTATCCCCAATTGGTAATAACAAACGATTGGATGAGTCCCACAGACCCTGTTATCAACTGATTGATTCCATTATGATTTTGTTTGTGATAATTTACATACCAGTTTTGATTTGATCTGCTAATAGCATGGATCGTTTGTTATGCTTAATATAGTATGATTAATTTGAGAAAACGATCCTGTTAATTTGGTTTGGATTCGAAGTGATCTTGTGGATAGCTGAAGCAACCTTTTGTGTTGATTTCAATTGGTCTATGGATTGATTTCATTACTGTCGGTTATCCAATATGATTCTGTATACCTGAATTGGTGATAACATATGGAACAAAGTACATGCATCTCTATAGTCATTTGATTGATCTTAGTCTTGTTTGATCTTAAATTAGTATAACAATTTCGATTTGAATGATTTGTTTGTTTTTCAAACAACAATTAGATACTTGTTTAATAGTTTGAATTTAATTCTTTAAAATTCGAATTGATTTTAATACGATTCTGTGTTTGATTTAGACCAGTTACAGAATCACAAGATTCTGTAGCTAGTCTTTAGAATTAGATTTTTATCATTTTCATTAACAAATTATCTTCTTAACTTGTCCATTTTTGTCCTCTTTCAGGTATATTTGAATTGCATTGGGCATGCTGGACAGTCTAAGAGATATTTTTGTGATACAGTTTTTATTTTAGGATTTTAGTTTAGTCAAACTTGGGATATCATCCCAGATTTTCTGTAAGCAGTTTTGATAACTTCCACATGGATGTTTTACCCCGTGAAATGTCTTTAAATACTTATTATTTTGTGTAATAAGGGGGATCCTCACTTGTGGGAGAACCAGGCTATGGATTTATGATACGAACTGAGACTAGAGTTGATGTCTTGTAACAGCTTTCGCTTTCAATATATCAAACTTTTGTTTCAAGTTTTATGCATGTCAGTTTGCAGTTGATTATAGACTATTTTAGCTATCATAATCTATTGCAGGATGATATGATATGATTAATGTGTTATCCATATCTGATTTCTTTCATCATTTTAAAAGTACAACAATTACTTTGTTTCAGTTAATGAATCACATATTTCTCTTCTTCGTTAATTGAATCATTTTGTATAGATCTTTGCATACAGATTTATCTAACTGTGAAGATTTATAAATTATAAGATTTTTGTAATTTTTTATGTGTTGTTTGTCCTGTAATCATATTTAAAGAGAACTATAGCTTTTTATTTACGAGAATCTCTTGGAGAATCCGGTGCGAGTTTCCTCCCTCTGATCAGCTAAGACAGTCATTACATTTAGGACAAACCTGGAGGGTTTCTCCAGGTCAGTTTGTTATTTATTTGATAGTTAATTTGTTAGTATAATTTAAGTAGTCTAGTTAGATATATGTGTAGTTTAGATTTGTAGTTAGAGTTAGTATATTAGTTGTTTAGTTTAGTTAGTTTTTTATTTTATTTCTTTTTCATAAAATCATAAAAAAAAAACAAAACAATAGCTCTCTGTGTCTTAGGACATAATACAAATGAGCTTTTTAGGTTTCCATTCAAATTTGTGAATTGTAAATATTGTACATTTGTGAATAAGATTTATTTCTGTTGGTAGTTAGATATTTAATTTCTTAGAATTAACATAGTATTAGATAGTAGATTTGAATAGTTAGATTTGTTTAGTTTGTTTTAATAGTTGTTTTTAGTTAGATTAGTTATTTTAGAGTAGTTTTCTTTTTGTTTTCTTAGGACTTAGATCGGCTAACAGAGCCACTAAACCTGTCAGGGTGGGTTATCCCAAATGGCTTGGGTTATTAGACAACCCCGGACCGGATCCACTCTCCCAGTTGACGGACGGTCAATTTCGCCCGTCAACAAATGGCGCTAGAAGGAGGGCCTGAAATTAATTAATGGCACGAGGCGGTCGCAAGACTCCCCCACCACCTAATTTCTCACCTATAGTGACTAGAAGCCATTCGAACGAAAATATTCCCCTTCAAACAACAACCACATCAACCGATGATCCACGGATCACAGTTGAGCTAGTAACCCCTAATCCTATAGGTGGTGACATACAAGAGATTGTCCGTCAATCTCTCATAAGAACACATAGTGCCTTAGTCCATTTGAGGCAACCAAACCGTCCATTGGACCAACCTTTAGATTTCTCTGATATCAGAGAATAGTTAGGAGGCACTAACCTCACTATGAACCCTACAGATCCAATCCTAAATCCTGCTACAGAAGGATCTAGGATACCTCCTTCACCACCTCCATCATCTCCTTCCTCTTCTAGAAGAGATTATTCTGATGAAGGCAGTTCCCCTTCTCAGCCTTCCACACCCACTACACCAATGGAAAATTAGAACAACCCTGCTAGACCTTGGCTCGACCAGGATGCCGTAGCTGTACCTGGAGCTCAACATCCCTTACCTAAACATCCGGAGAAATGGCTTCCCAAGTTTGAACCTGACTCAAAATAGATCGCTGAAGATCACATTAAAAAGTTTATGTTAGCCATAAGACTCCGCAATGTCAAGCATGAAGATGTTGTCTGTAGGTTGTTCCCCTATACTTTCAAGGGCAATGCATCTACATGGTACTTTGCCCAGCAACCCCATACCATCGTGTCTTGGGAAAAGTTTGAGTCATGCTTTTTGGAAAAGTTCGAAGACGGTAAGCCTCTGAAAGTCCTAGTCATGGACCTTTCTAGCTTAATAATGAACCCAAAAGAAAAAGTTAAAGACTTTAATCAAATATTCTTAACACTTAAAAACCGAATCCCTGCTGATTCCATGCCTGCCGAGAATCTTATAATAGCATACTACACTAAAGCTTTGCATCAAAGTATAACTTTTTGGGTTAAACGATCTAAGAAAGCCATGTTGTTAGAAGCCTTTGAGGAGGCTAGCCAGATTGAAAAAGACATACTTAGTCTTAAAGAATCTACTAGAAATGAAACAGAGACTAGTTCTTCTTCCAAAAAGAAGATCGAAATCCTCCCCAGACCTACTCAAAGTAAAACACAACCTGAAAGCTCGAATTTAGAAAAATTAACTAAAGTTGTTAAAAAATTGTCAAATCAAGTTATAGACTTAAAAAGGACGAACGGAGAAGCTTCTTCGAACAAAGGGCCTTACAAACCCCCATTCCAAAAGCCTTTTCCCAACAATCAACCTAATCCAACCACCGAAGGACTTAATCTAGAAAGTCTACAATGCACCCTTCAATCAATTCTAGAAGCCCAAGATAACTTGATGCCTCCTGAGATTCCTGAGGAGGTAGTTGAACAAGAGACAATTCAAGAAGAGGAGCCTTCTCCAAACATTTTTTGACACTTCTCGGATAGCATCTTTCAAGCTAACTTCGAGATAGTTCATCCTTATAATACCAGGAGTAAGACAACCAACAAACCTTCTGCCGAAAACACTACAATTTTGCCTCCAAAACAATCTAAACCAGCTGAGACTAAACATAGTAATGTGAACCCCAACTTAGATTATGATTTAGTTGAAGATCTTAAAAAGTTGAGAGCTAACATTTCTGTTTATGAGTTATTGAAATTTCCATTTCTGCTACAAAAAATGTTACAGAATATCTCAGAGAATGGCAAAAATGGTAATTCAAGTGGTAACAAGGTTGTGCAGAACAAAGTTCCTCAGAAGACTTCCACTAAAAACCATCCTGATCCTCAAGATAAAGGAAGCCTTCCTGTAAGTAATGTAAATAATGTAAATAATGTAGATAAAGTAGCTTTAGAAACTACGAGTAAAAAGCCACAAACTACTACCCTTAGTACTCGCAAAAATGTACCTCCATTTTTGTTAACTTTCAAAATCTTTAATAGAAACGTGCAAAATTGTATGGTAGACTCAGGAGCATCATCCAATGTGATGCCATGGTCTGTTTTCCAGAAGATTAATGCTGAATTTGAACCCTCCACCTTAAAAATCATACAACTTGATCGGACCAATGTTAAAGCTATAGGCGAACTAAAGAATGTGCTTATAAGATTATCATCTAACCCCAAGGTTCATCAAGTCATTGATATTATTGTTGTGGATATTCCAGAAGTGTATGGTCTATTTTTAAGCAGGGACTAGTCGGAGCAGCTACATGGTTATTTCGCGACAGATTGGTCTCATCTATGGCTTCCAGAGAACGGAAAGCCCAACAAGATCAAGGTAAATCGTGAACGCTACCTTAAGTTCATGGTCACAGATTTGAACAATCCCAACAAACCATTTACACCTTCTACTGATTCACTTGAAGTACAAGGGATGGACACCTTTTTCGGCAATTTCATGGTCGAGGCTTCAACTATCACCAATCCAGAACAACAGTTTGAGATTGTAGCATATGTACAACCAACAACTTCTATGCAACGGTCTCATGTACCTGATGGAAATCAAATTTGGTCTCTTTATTTTGACGGGTCAAAGTCCAAAGAAGGAGATGATGCAGGCTGCATCCTTATCGATCTGACAGGTAACAAAACATTGATTGCCTGTAGGTTGGAATTTGAATGTACTAATAATATTGCAGAATATGAGGCTTTACTACAAGGTCTCAGAAAAGCTTTAGATATGAACATTCAAAATTTGACCATCTTTGGCGACTCTGAAATAGTGGTTAGACAGGTAAGAGATTCTATCCACTGTCTGTCTCTGCATCTTAAAAGCTACCAATATGAGGTATGGAATTTAATGAATAAATTTTCTTCTTTCAATATAAATTCTATTCCTAGATTGAATAACTCTAAAGCAGATTTATTAGCTAATGTAGCTTCTAAACTCTTTCCTGCAGAAGGCTTGTCCCCAGATGCATTCTCCGTCGAATTGTTGTTCCGGCCATCAGTGCCCAACAACATCACAAACTAGAGAGTCTTTGATGATGATCAATAATTATTAGCTTTCTGCACATGGAAGAAACTTTTCAAGGCATGGTGATAGACGAACACACACATGACGACAATTTGCGCGATTTCACGGTAATACCA
Source organism: Picea glauca (assembly GCA_000966675.3). Taxonomy (NCBI): domain Eukaryota; kingdom Viridiplantae; phylum Streptophyta; class Pinopsida; order Pinales; family Pinaceae; genus Picea; species Picea glauca. The sequence goes on from JZKD02S0102472.1 coordinate 168,031, forward strand.
GATTCGAGAACTCCTGAATCTTCATCGGATATGGTAAACTCGATCCCTAAATCTGTAGTTAGATTAGATAAGTTTTATGATCTTCAAGATAAATTCAAAAAATTGGTCAACTGTAAAACCAATATTTCCTCATTATCATACGAAAAAGTGAACTTAGGAACTAAGGACAATCCGTAGTACATTAATCTAGGGGTAGGATGTTTTGAACAATAAAAAGTTGCCTTTATTAAATTGTTCAAAGAATTTAAAGATGTCTTTGCATGGACGTATGATGACCTTAAAACTTTCGACCCTAACATCATACAGCATGTCATTCCTATGAAGCCCCAAACCTTACCCTTTCAACAAAAAATGAGAAAAATGCACCCTAAGCTCGAAACGACCGTTCAAAGAGAATTGAATAAACTCATAAATGCTAAGATAATTTTTCCTATTAGGCACACTCAATGGGTTTCTAACCTTGTCCCAGTCCGGAAGAAAAGTGGGGAAATTCGACTCTGCATCGATTTCCGAAACCTTAATAGAGCGTCTGATAAAGACAACTATCCTGTCCCACCCATGGAACAGATCCTTCAACATGTATCTAGTTCTGAGAGGCTATCCTTACTGGATGGTTTCTCAGGATACAACCAAGTCCTGGTGTATCCTCCAGACCAACTTAAAACTACCTTCCGTACCCCATGGGGCACTTATGCTTATCGAAAACTTCCCTTTGGATTGATTAATGCTGGTGCCACTTTTCAGAGAGCAATGGACATTGCTTTTCGAGGTTTAATCAATCAGTCCATCGTAGTTTACTTAGATGATGTTATCCATTTCTCTAAAAACAAAACTGATAATCTAGCTCACTTATGATATGTTCTACAGTGATGTCGTAAATACGACATCTCCTTGAATCCTAAAAAATCCATCTTTGCAGTAGAACAGGGTAAACTATTGAGATTTATTGTGTCAAGTGAAGAGATGATTATCGACCCCGAAAGGACTCAAGTCATCGCGAAACTTTCCCCTCCTACATCCAAAAAATCTATGTAGTCTTTCTTAGGCCATATTAACTTTGTGAGAAGATTTGTCCCCAGCTTCTCCAAAATGGTCAGACCCTTGCAAAACCTAATTAAGAAAGACACCCAATATCACTGGGGACCCCTAGAAAATCAATCTTTTAATGCAATAAAGAAGGCCATAATAGACGCTCTGTCTCTCATGAGCCCCGATTTTTCTCAAGACTTTACACTCTACACTTTTGCTTCTAACCATTCCTATGCCGTCGTCCTAACCCAAAAGAATGCCGAGAACAATGAAGTACCCATTGCCTTTATGACCTCTGCTTTCAAAGGTGCTGAAATTAATTACCCAGCGGTAGATCGGCAAGCCTATGCTATTTTCAAAGCAGTCAAGCACTTCCGATCCTATCTTTTGAAGTCAAGGACGAAAGTCATTGTCCCCTACCCAGCTGTCAGGAACCTGTTAGTGTAGAAGGAACTAGGAGAAAAGAGGGCTAACTGGGTCACCTCCTTGTAGGAGTACGATTTAGAAATCACCCCATTTCAAATAGTGAGAGGCCAAGGGTTATGCAAGTTAGTTGCTGATTCAGTAGTAGGATAGCAAGAAGAAAGTGATACGTCAAACCTAGAACAACACGATCAAAATGTAATCTATTGCGCACAAAACTCTGTCAGTCCTTGGTATGATGATATAAGATTCTGTCTTGAACATGGGTTAGCCCCCCATCACCTGGATCCCGCTAAAAGAAGAGCGTTGAGATTAAAGTCTGCCTCCTTTCATCTAATTAATGGTGTCCTGTTTCTTCAAAGTTTTGACGACGTACTGATGCGCTGTCTTGAAAAAGACGAAGCAGAAAAGGTCTTGCTAGAGTTGCATGCAGGAGAAGATGGTGGCCATTTTGGTGGTGACACCACTTCCCATAAGGTTTTAAGAGCCGGTTATTACTGGCCCACGCTTTTTAGAGATGTCCATGCTTTGTGTCGTAAGTGTATTATTTGTCAAAAAGCATCAGGTCGATTACAAAAACCAGCCTTTCCTTTGCAGCCTGTTTCAGTAGACTCTCCTTTTCAACAATGGGGCCTTGATATCATAGGTCTAATCAACCCCCCGTCCTCACAACAACACAAGTTTATTGTGACAGCCACAGATTACTTTACCCGATGGTTTGAAGCTGCTGCGTTAAGAACCGTCAACACTAGTCAGGTAATTGCCTTTCTAAATTCGAATATTATCACTCGTTCTGGTATCCATGACTGTTTAGTATTCGATAACGCTTCTTACTTTTCCTCTCTTGAGATGAGAAAGTTCGCTTTGGAAAAAGGAATCAAACTAAAATATTCCGCTAGCTATTACCCCCAAGGCAAATGGATTGGCAGAATCAACAAATAAGAACTTGATTAAAATCATCAAGAGAACGGTGGTTGAAAATCACAAAAATTGGCATAATGCACTGTTAAACACATTATGGGATGATAGGGTAACGCCAAAAGATGTTGTAGGTAACTCCCCCTTTTTTCTCATTTATGGCAGAGAAGCAATTCTTCCACCTCACATTCTTCTTCCTTCACTACAATTGTCGTAGAAAATCCAAGAAGAAGATTGCCCCCCTTTGGAAAACTGGATTAACGCTTTGACAAAGCTAGAAGAGGTAAGAGCCCAAGCTAAATGTAAGTTAGATCAGCATCAACTATTGGTTAAAAGCTGGTTCGATTCTAACTCTTCTTCTGATAGGAATTTTGAAGTAGGTGACCTCGTCCTGAAATGGGACAAACCACATGAGGGAAAGGGAGAGCACACGAAATTTCAAAACTTGTGGCTTTGACCGTTTTTAATTGCTGAAAAGTTAGGTCCCGGTTCTTTTCGATTGCAAAATCTAGAAGGACAACTTGACACATATCCGGTGAATGGCCAAGCCCTGAAAAGATACTTTGCTTGACAACAACCCTTGTATACTATGTACATATTTTTCTTTTGTTTGTTTTCTCGTTTGCTTTTTGTTTTTGATTTCCCCTTTGAGTTTATCAGTTTGTGTTTTTGGAAATACACATACCTGTATACTGAGCTATTCAGATAAAGAAAACATAAAATTCCTTCGCTGAAATAACTGCTAAGAAAATTGTATAAACATCAATTGTATATTTCTGAAATTTATATCTGTGTTGGCAAAAAGTCTATTGTTTGAAAGAAGTTGACTGATTTCGATCTCTGAGTAAAGCCTATCATGATCATCTATTATCTTTTTACGCTGTCTGTTTTCCTTAAGGGAATGATTTAGAAGATGTCTCCCTGCCTTAGGAAGTTGGTTTTGTAAATGAACCATCTATGGATCTTAATAAAGGACAGTTCTAAAAAATTCTGATGAGGTCTGAAAAAAATATGTTAAAATATCATGATTTTCAGCGTCACCCCGCTCAACTATATGTCTTTGAAATTTTTTTATTTTTATTTTTTTATTAATAGAGCTGTGGGAAGTGCTTGTAAACCCACCGGGATGCTGAACAGGTCTGCTGGCAGTGGGTAAATGCATGCATGATGCCAAGACAACTTCACCGAGGTATTGAACAATCCCGTTGGCAGTGAAGCAATGTCGAGTATATGAAAATTTGCAAATAAGAAACCTCTTAATGTCCTTTATTCTGATCTAGAACTTCTTAGGAGAATACAGATGTTAGAGTGGGTTAAATGGAAACCTTGTCGAGGCTATGGACGCCTGTTGGTAGCAGTGGCTCTGTCAACAGTATTGGAGATTTTATCTTTAATATCGTGACTCGCTGGTCTTAAGACTGTTATCAGTTTTCATCTTTTAAAACACTGCTAGAATAGTTGGTTAATGATGATGTTTATACGATTTTATGGTTGTTATTTTTGAGTTAGAATTATCTTTGCTATCCTAATCTGATTTTTTTTGGCAGAGATAACTGCTTCTACCAGTGTGTCGCCATTGTTGGCAGCCAATTCACATTTTTCTACTATCTTATAAGCTGCCTACACCAGTGTTTTGCAAACCTTGATTTTTAATTTTTCGTCACAATTCTCAAATAAAATGACACTTTTATTCTTTGCGCTGTTTACACACTTACCTTTATTCTTGTTTTCACGACTGCAAGCGTGAAAACTTGGTTTTCGAAGTCGCATTAAAATGTTCACTGAATTGTCGTTATCATTCTTGTCGATATGCCCATTGCATTTACATTTTACTTATCATTATGCAGTTGGCAAAACCTTTTGATCTGTACTCATTTGACATTCTTTGATTGATTATGTAATTTCGTTTCATGAGTGATTGAGGTTGTGATGCATTGACAATTGGATTTACATGTTATTTGATCAATTCACTTGGCACATTAGCTTCATAAAAGCACATAGGTGTTATGCTTAAACCCTTGATATATATCATTTAATATGACACCTATTTCGTGTTATCAAAACCTTTGGCATTAACTTGATATTGATTTCGATTTGTGTGTTTGGTTTTAAAACTATGGCATAACTTTTGATCGCGCGAATGTTTAAACAACTTACCATTGATTTCATTGGTTGATTGATTGGCATAATCGTTAACCTATACAATAATGGGTTGAATAGCTATTTGCGTCGGCGGTTGTACTGTAGATATGGCTCTCATGCATGTATGAACCAACTCCACCACCTTCGCACGATATGTCATTAATGTTTACCCCTATCCCTGTTTCACCTCTGCTAGCATCGAGTAAACCTTTGAGCGTTCTTCCCCTGCCTAGGTTGCGTTCAAACCCTGGCTCGTTCAAATCACTTACCGTTTGCTCTTCTCCATGGCACCAGTGGTGCAAATTGAGCCGAACGGTAGTCAAGCCATGCTATTGTTCGACAACACCCGGAAATATTTACAAGATAATGGTTGGCTCACGTTTGTGCAGAGGTTTGAGGGTTTCAATATGTTTTTTGCATAGAAATTCACCCTTACCTTTGATGGGTGTAGGGCCAAAATAGGTGACATTCAGCTTGAAATCAGTGAAGAGTTCATTAGATCTACCACAGGATTAGCAGCCAAAGGCCAGCGATGGTTTAAAAACTCTAAAGTTGATGAGGTTCCATGGCCATTACTGTTTGTCTCATGAAAGGTCACATCCTGTGACAAAGGTATGCCTATTTCCATGCTTAAACCTAGGTGGCATGATCTTTTGATAGTGGTTAAACAATTTGTGACCTACGAAGGTCGGTATGGATTGGTTTTTCTTTATCACCTTCGACTGTTAATGAATTTCATGGGTTATCCATTGAACATGCCATTTTATTTCCAGCGTAGTCTTTATAAAATGGCTAAGAGGTTTAAACGAGAGAAGGCCGATAGTAGCTTGTTTCACCATGGCCTGATCAGTCTATCGTCATTCATCATTTAAACCTCCACAACGATAATTAGCAAGCATTTCTCTCTTAGAATGGCTTTGTTGATTCAGAGTCTGTCCAAATCGATAAGTCTGTGGTCAGTGAGACTAAGGTCGGGCCACCTGTGCCCTTTCATGCCTTCTACCTTCTCCCAAACCCTCGGTCAGCCTTGATATCGACCTACCCGACGTTATAACAGACAAGGTTGAGGTTGTAAAAAATCCTGTGAGCAAGAAGGTCAAGGGTAACCCTACTGTCGACGACAAAGGTAAAAAAGAATGCTCGACTTATATCGAGACTTGCCCAGAATAAATCTAAACCTAGTGTTTATGAAAAGCCCATAGTCCTCAGTGAAGACTCAGACTCTGATATCGAGCGCTTCCTGGCTAGTGAGTACCCTTATTCCCAAGGTCTGTGCTCCGAGCCACCCTATGATTTCGTTTCTAATTTGCCCCCGTGCTTAAAGAACAATCCCAGTTACCCAGGGATCAAGCTACCTAATGAAACCCTCGGTGATTTAATCAAACCCTCACCTGCAATTTTGAAGACCGGGCAGTCCTCGTGCAACCAATGTAATGTGTGGTTGGAATGCTACTATACCGACGTTCCCTTATTACAGTCCAAAATCAAATCATTGGAAAACCAAGTTACAGTGTTGACAAGCCAAAGGGACAAGCTTCAAGCTAATGAAAAGAAGCAAAAAACCACTGGTTCCATCGTATTTAGGAATGTCGAATCGGCTACAGCCTTCGTCAATTCCAAACTAGCATGACCAGGTTGTCTGCTCATTATCCAGGTATGAATTTCGATATCAATTCTGTTCTATGAATTGATAGGATTAATATAATGAATTGAGTTTGGTTTTCAAATTGCCCTGTCCATTGTTTGAAATGAATCTGTCATAGCCATATCAAAAACAGTTATGTTGTAGATCTTGTACATTGTTTTAGTTTTGCTAAAATTAAATGAAGTTATGATTTGGTTACACGATTTGGTCGTGCCCAATTTAGCAATTGATTGGTTTTCACTGGGTTTGATTCATTTGTCTGTTGGTTTGAGTTAACAAAATCAATGGTTTTTGCTTTCGCTTGGATTTTATTTGTATCTAACCTAAACAGGAGATTTTTACGCTAAAATTAGAACACGGTTTTGTTTTGATTTAATATGATGTTGTTGTCATTGGATATCAACGACTCTGATTTAGTTCTTGTGATTTGATTGTTGAGACGATTTCATAGGATATAATTGGCTTGATAAATATGATGTAGTCTATTAAATTGGAAAAACGACTCTGTTTTGTCAACATTTTCGTTTGTATTTGGATTACATCTGACCTGTGCAAAATATCTCTTTGCCGAAATCATGGAACTGTGTTGATTCATAACGACTATGTCAAACTCAAACTTTTCGATTCGCTCTTGGTTTGATTGGATTGCTGCGTATCTTGAGTTAGCACGATTGTTTTTATGAGTTGGATTCATATTGAAAATAGACTTGATGCTTCTCTATTGATTTTAATTTTCAAAACGAGTTTGTTAAACTCAGATCGATATATGTTATTTCTGTTGAATTCGTATGAGAAAATTCGGTTAATAGTTCGTTTTGAAATGAATTCAAGTAATGATTTCGTTGAATGTCAATCGATTTTGTCTATCCCCAATTGGCAATAACAAATGATTGGATGAGTCCCACAGACCCTGTTATCAACTAATTAATTCCATTATGATTTCGTTTGTGATAATTTACATACCAGTTTTGATTTGATTCGCTAATAGCATGGATTGTTTGTTATGTTTAATATAGTGCGATTAATTTGAGAAAACGATCCTGTTAATTTGGTTTGGATTCGAAGTGATCTTGTGGATAGCTGAAGCAACCTTTTGTGTTGATTTCAATTGGTCTATGGATCGATTTCATTACTGTCGGTTATCCAATATGATTCTATATACCCGAATTGGTGATAACATATGGAACAAAGTACATGCATCTCTGTAGTCATTTGATTGATCTTAGTCTTGTTTGATCTTAAATTAGTATAACAATTTTGATTTGAATGATTCGTTTGTTTTTCAAATAGCAATTAGATACTTGTTTAATGGTTTGAATTTAATTCTTTAAAATTCGAATTGATTTTAATACGATTCTATGTTTGATTTAGACCAACTACAGAATCGCAAGATTCTATAGCTAGTCTTTAGAATTAGATTTTTATCATTTTCATTAGAAAAATATCCTCTTAACTTGTCCATTTTTGTCCTCTTTCAGGTATATTCGAATTGCATTGGGCATGCTGGACAGTCTAGGAGATATTTGTGTGATATAGTTTTTATTTTAGGATTTTAGTTTAGTCAAACTTGGGATATCATCCCAGATTTTCTGTAAACAGTTTTGATAACTTCCACAGGGATGTTTTACCCTGTGAAAGGTCTTTAAATACTTATTATTTTGTGTAATAAGGGGGATCCTCACTTGTGGGAGAACCAGGCTATGGATTTATGATACAAACTGAGACGAGAGTTGATGTCTTGTAACAGCTTTCGCTTTCAATATATCAAACTTTTGTTTCAAGTTTTATGTATGTCAGTTTGCAGTTGATTATAGACTACTTTAGCTATCATAATCTATTGCAGGATGATATGATTTGATTAATGTGTTATCCATATCTGATTTCTTTCATCATTTTAAAAGTACAACAATTACTTTGTTTCAGTTAATGAATCACAGATTTCTCTTCTTCGTTAATTGAATAATTTTGTATAGATCTTTGCATACAGATTTATCTAACTGTGAAGATTTATAAATTATAAGATTGCTGTAAATTTTTGTCTTGTTTGTCCTGTAATCATATTTAAAGAGCACTACAGCTTTCCGTTTACGAGAAGCTCTCGGAGAATCCGGTGCGAGTTTCCTCCCTCCGATCAGCTAAGACAGTCATTACATTCAGGACAAACTTGGAGCGTTTCTCCAGGTCAGTTTGTTATTTATTTGATAGTTAATTTGATAGTATAATTTAAGTAGTTTAGTTAGATATATGTGTAGTTTAGATTTGTAGTTAGAGTTAGTATATTAGTTTTTTAGTTTAGTTAGTTTTTTATTTTATTTCTTTTTCATAAAATCATAAAAAAAAAAAAACAATAGCTCTCTCTGTCTTAGGACATAATACAAATGAGTTTTTTAGGTTTCCATTCAAATCTGTGAATTGTAAATATTGTACATTTGTGAATAAGATTTATTTCTGTTAGTAGTTAGATATTTAATTTCTTAGAATTAGCATAGTATTATATAGTAGATTAGAATAGTTAGATTTGTTTAGTTTGTTTTAATAGTTGTTTTTAGTTAGATTAGTTATTTTAGAGTAGTTTTCTTTTTGTTTTCTTAGGACTTAGATAGGATAACAGAGCCGCTAAACCCGTCAGGGTGGGTTATCACAAACAACTTGGGTTATTAGACAACCCCGGACCGGATCCACTCTCCCAGTTGATGGATGGTCAATTTCGCCCGTCAACAAGTTGTACTCTGTGTGTGACAGACAGTCAACACAATGCCACCGAGGAGATGAGTGGAACCACCTTTATCCAATTGGGTTGTATAAAGGGAGATGTGATAACTTTGTGTAAGATTAGAGGCGATGGTGTAGCATCCCTGACCACCAAGAGGTCAAGAAATTCTACCTACACAACCTTAAATTCACTTTTAAAACTATGATACCAATTTATAACATCCCTGGACATCAACCCCTCTGTTGGTCCATTCTACTATGCAGAAAAATCTTATAAATATAATATGAATTAAATTAAATTAACACATCTAACATAGATTTACTGTTACCATTCATATTTAAATAGAATTAAAAACAATTTATACATGCAACATAACTCAAGATAACATTCAAGCGTCAATAGCACAAACATGAATAACATATAAATTAAGCATAGACTGATACTTATCTTTTCAAGTGGAGTAACACCACCAATTGTGTGCAGACCTTCCACGAACCTCCTAGCCTTAGACTGTGTTGCTCAATACTCTTAGCAGTAGGTCACCCCCGAGATGGAACTTAGCTCCATCGGGCAAGGGAATCCTAGGCTAGACAAGGTCAACAGGAAGAAACACAGTTTATGAGGATGGATTCTCTCCTAGGAGCCACTTATGCCCACTGCTCACAGACTCTCATTCCCCACATGCTTGTCCCACCCAAGGAGTATACACCTTCACTATCACAAATAACAGTCCTTTGACTACTAAACCTCCCTTGCCTGGGGCTTCAACAATAGGCCAGACCAAAATTCTCTAAGCTCTATGGAAGCTATATGAACCCTTCTAGGATTTCTCACTTCCTCCGTGCACTCTCTCACCTATAGAGAGTTTCTCAAAGTCCTGACAACCTGCCTCTTCAACCACATCCACCTCCCTCACCTGGAGAGAATGTTTCACACATGCCTAATAACCTGCTTCTTCAACTCCATTCTAACAATAGGAGGACAACATTAAGGCTCAGAAAGGAACAAAAGGGAATTGCCAATCACAGTTAGCCAAGGGACTGCATGGCCACAAAAACCCACAATTATAACACACATGACATATAAAATTATAGTATTCTCAGGTTTCACAAAAGATAGCAACCCAAACAGTGAAGAACGAAATCGGATTCGAAATGTGGATCAATTAAGTTCAAAGGATACACAAGAGACATGACTCAGTCCATGGGTTTTCCACTAGTTTTCAGGGTCTGTGAAAAGGAATCAACACAGAGGTCGAACGTAGACTCAAATGCTTTAGATGGAGGATGTGTCAGCTTCTAAGGAAAAAATCACAATTTTCTGGTTTCAGAGATGCGTGAGGGTATGCGGAGATCAGACGCCCACAACACATGGTTTAGAAAACGGATGGAAGAATGGAGGATGAACCCCCATCATGTCTCAATTCTTGGGTTAAATTGCATGTGCCTCGGCTAACAAATGTCTCCCATGAAGCTTCATGCAATCCATCAAGTACGCGTTCCCTTTTCGAGGAACTTAGGATTAAAATATACCTTTCACACCACTTTGGAATAATAATGAATTATTATTCAAGGACTTAAGACCTCAAGCATAGCCCCTCTTCCAAAGTTTCATCCCCCTCTCTCTTACCCATTCTGTGGAAGCTTAGTCCCCCATCACTATTTCTTCGCGGTCGGTTGACACGCAATGATGCAGGAGCATCACCTTTAAAGTCAACAATGCACACCTCGAGGTAGAAAAATGACATCTCAACAATGACAGAGTTTCAAATAAAGCATTTAACTAAGAATTTAATTGGTTGTTGAAATATTTTTGAATACAACATTTAAAAATGTAACTTTCTTGTAAAGTCTAGAAGGAATGTAATAAATTCAAGATGCAAAGTGTCGAATCTATTTGGAAATAACTAGTAGTTATTATAATAGGATAGAGTAGGTAATAGCTTTGAATTTGAAATGATATATTTCAAAATAGGACGAGAGAGATCGTGGAGCGGTCCTTAGATAGTTTTTCAGTATTGTATTGTAACATATAGAACAAATAGACAAAATAGAGAGATCAATAGAGCAGAGTAGAGTAGAAAAAAAAACTATGTATTTTGTTTTTCATGATTAAATAAAACATAAAGAAATTGTCTCAAATCCTTGGAATGTGTTCATTTCATGTGTGGTTGAATGAATGTTATTTTGTGTGTATGATTTATTACTTTGTTCATGTATGATTGTTAGAGAGAGATTTTCTGTATGATTTCATGATGAGGTTGGTTGAGTTTCTATCATTTCTCTTCCGATACTTGTATGCAAGGTGTACATATTGAATGCAAGGAGTGCATCGATTGAGTCTTGGATTGACTAAGAGAAGTTCATAGAGAATCATAGAATCTCAGAGAAGGTGCAAGGTGTGCACAACGTCAAGAGGCTAACAAGTTTCGAAGAACCAATGAAAAAGAATGCCAGGTGGGCGAGAAGCATTTTCTTTTCAAGAAAATCCTCCGAATTGAGTTATTCAAAATCTCGAGAATGCAAAGTGTGTGTGGGAGATCGAAATCCTTTTAAGGATAGAATCTCAGAAGAGATAACACTTTTCACGAGTTTTGATGAGGTCCCATAGGTAGATTCACCAGGGAATGAAAGTTTGGAACCTTTGAAGGCGGATAAATATTCCAAGGTGGAAAGATATCAAAAGATCAAGAGGAATAACGATTGTGATCTTCGGATCACAAGGATGAATATTGAATGCTATCGGATTAGAAGAAGTGCGTGAACCTTATCACTTCACATACAGAGGAGAGAGGCTACTGAGGTTGAAAATTGAGATTTCTGGAGTCCTAAGATACATAATAGAATTTATACCATCCGATTAGTGGGATAGATCTGAGCCATCAGATCACTGAAGGTGAAGACCAAGCATCGGATTACCAGGAGGAATCACAATCATTGTTTGTTGGAAGCTCATAATGGAGAGAGTCTTGAAACTTGAGATTTCCAAAGCTCAGAGTGTCGGAACATTGATATGGGATCTCATTCATCTGATTGATCAAGTGTGAGCCATCATATATCACGGGCGCACAAGGAGTCAAGTTGAGACCTGAAATACCTGGAGCGTAGACAACCGAAGGGTCATGAGTCATTGATCTATCAGGAGACACTTGTCAATAGATCTTGTTCTCCAGGAAAAGATGAAGTCAGTTTTTAGTTTGAGAATTGAAAACATCGGAGAAGGGAGACCTGAAGTCCCAGAATAAAATTTGGGTCGTTGGATTCAGAGGACACATGGTGAGAGATCAGAATTTCACCGACTCACAACTTGGGAAATTCAAAGGGCAGATTCGTAAGGATCTGTGAACCCAAGTTCATGATTTGATCATATCCATCGATTGAGGAAGGATTATGGACTGTCGATTCGCCCAGGGAGATATCAGGGAATCAGACATTGGGAGAAGAGAGGTGAGTGATCCCCCAACTTCGCAAAATGAAAAATCCTGATAAGTGATTTAGGTTGAACCTTGGGTCATAGTCAGAGGTCATATGGAGGGAGGATCTAGCATGTGCTAAGCCCTGTTATAATTTTATAGATTGGGAGGGTCAAGGTGACTCACATGCAAAGGATTGATACAAGATTTCATGATGTGCCTTTTGATTTAGCTTGTGGTCACAGGCAATGGTCACATGGAGAAGGATAAGGGAGGATATAGAAAGTGTTAAGCCCCTGTTGAAATTTCGTAGGTTGGGCAAGTTAGGGTGACTCGTGTACAAAACTCCCGATACACGAAATCATGAAATGCCTTTTGAGATGCGTGCGGTCACAACCAGTGGTCGCATGGAGAGAACTCGCACCCAGTGCCTATTTGCATGGGTGAAGTTCACAGAGGAACTGTGGATTTTTTTAGTAGAGGTTCCAGCAGGGACTTGAAAGAGCTAATCCAAATCAGTTTAGTGAATATCTAGTGACCAGGAGGTCGAAAAACCTTGCCGAGGTAGGGGGGTTGCATCAGAGCTAATTTTGAGTTTGTTTAAAGATAGTAGACAAAAGGAGAAAGGAGGAAAGTTGGTATCATTTGTGGTATCAAATAACTTTTCAATTTATGTTGTACGTGATGCAATGAAATCATGCCATCTTGAAGGCGCAAAGTGAATGTAGAAATGGAAGAAGAAATTAATTGAATTTGAATGAGACTGGATGCCATGGAAACAACACAGAGAAGAGAAAAATACACTGGTGATGTTAGTGAATATGAGAGTGAAGAAGAAGAAGAGGGAAAGGAAAATGTAGCAGAGGATGTTGCACAAGATCACTTGATAAAAGTTGTTTCGAAGATAGGATCAAGAGCAAGGATAGAGGTACCTATGTACGAAGGCAATTTATAAGATGAAGAATTGTGAGATTAGGTACGTGCTATGGAAAAATACTTCAATTATGAACATATTGAAGAAGACAATATGGTGAAGCATGTAGTGATAATATTGAGAGGCCATGCAGTGTTATGGTGGGATGAAATGCAGGACGAACGCAGGAGAAATGGTAAGCGTAAAATTAAAAACTGGGATAGGATGGTAGCTAATTTGAAATAAAAAATTATCTCGAAGGATTACCAAATCAATCTTTACAGAATATTGTAGAACATGAAATTGGGGGGTTTATTAGTGAAGGAGTACACTGAAGAATTTTACCAACTGAACATCAGAGCTGGATAGAAAGAGACTGAAGATGAGAAGACAGATAGATATATCAATGGGATGAGATATGAAATACAAGAGGATATCAGCATGATGTCTGTCAGTAAATTTGAGGATTCCTATCAATCAACCTTGAAATCTGAGGAAAAATTGTCTAGGAAGAAAATCCAATGAAGAAAAGGCAAAAATTCAAGCAGAGGCAAGGGAACCAACAAAGAGAATTTCTAGAAGTTGAATCATGAAGCTGACAAATAACATAGCCACCATGAGAAGGGTGGAATTTCTAAAGAAGGACAACATGGTGGAATGATTTATTTTTCTAGAGTTAGAGGAAGAGGAAGAGCCAGAGGAGGCGTAGTTAAATGCTATACCTGTGGAAAAGAAGGACACAAATCTTTGGAATGTCCTGACAGAAAAAGAGAAGGCAGAGTAGAACACATTGCTGAAGCACAAAAACATGTGTAAGTAGAAGCAACAGAAGGAGGAAGAAACCTCATAATGAGAGAAATTATTCTTAAACCATAAAAGTAATAGAGGAACCAGTTGAGCAAACAAGCCTGTTCAAAACTACTTGCAAGTCGAAAGACAAAGTTTGCAAGGTGATCATAGACAGTGGGAGCACTGACAATCTAGTATTCAAAGAGATGGTGGAGAAGTTGGAATTGAAGACCTTCTCAATACATGGTGAAAGGTGTCAATACATCATCCATCAACCTCATGAAAGTCGTTTGTGCATTTCTTAAGCCATAGGGCATGACCAACCATTCAAAGAGACCTTCTCTAGATTTGAAATTTCTCTTCCATACATTAGTTAGCTCGATGGGAACTTGATGGTAGACAAACTTTAGGTCAATCTTTATGAAGAACATTTCCCCCTTGAGTTGGTCAAGAAGGTCATCAATTCAGGAAATTGGGTAGTAGTTCCTGACTATGATTTTGTTTAATTCTCTGTAATCAATGCAGAGCCAGCAGGTCCCATATTTCTTCTCCATGAGTACAATCAGGCTACTGCAAGGGGAGGATATGGGTTTTATGTGCCCATTTATAAGAATCTCTTGGATTTGGTGCTTGATTTCGTCATTTTCCATCAGCGAGCGATGATAAACTCATCCATTAGGAAGAGGTGCATCGAGGTTTAGATCAATTGGATGATTCACTTGGAAGTGCATCGGTACCCTGATGGGTGAGGAGAATGTGTTTATGTACTCTTCCACGATCCCATCCACTTGCTTCTACTACAAGGAGAGGCTCTGTGTAGAGGTCACGAATGTGGTGTTGACCTTCTACTTACTATG
>JZKD02S0102472.1:224679-238589 GCA_000966675.3 Picea glauca
TTTGAGGATCTATTCCTATTTTTTGTTTACTATTTCTGGAAATTCAGATCCATAGTTTTAGGATCTGATAACTGAATTGTTAAGCTATAAAGCTACAGAAGGAAGATGAATGAGGAGAGTTCAATTTCAGATACTTGTTATACTATGATTGTAAGCAGACTTGAAGGATAATACAAAGATAGATTTCTCTCTTTTACAATATCAGATTCCTCATCCGTCTCTCTCTGTTTTTGTAAATTGTTTTAGCTGCAGTGACTGTCATCTCACCAGTCAGCTCATAATTTATTTAAAATTGCTTTATACAGTTTAATAAGCCCTACAGATTGTATTTGGCTTGTTAGCTCTGTCTTCTCACTCACTTAAGATTTACCATCTGATTATTGTTTTATGAGAGCTCTGTTMATTTKATTACCCATTTATGGTCYGAKTACTCCAGTTATGATTTGTTATCTCATTGATCCACTTATAAAATACAAAAAACATTTTTACTTGAAGTTACCAAGCACCTTTGGCCTACAACCACAAAGGGTTTCTTGGAGTGATAACACCTTCCATTTCATTAAGTATTCAAAATACTCTTTTCTCCTGGTCTTTTTACTAATCCTTTTGTAAATTATGCTTTCCATCTATGGCTTTTTAGCTATAGGAATTTGTTTCATCCATTTAACTTCTTTCTTCTAATTTTCTTCTCCTACTTCTCCAGCTCTGTAAGGGTAGAAATTTGCAACATTGAATATTGGTGAGATTCTGATCCCATCAGGTAATTCAATCCATATGCATTTGCCGCAAATTTCCTTATGACCTTGGATGGTCCAATATTTTTCATCTTCAGTTTGTTATATGTTCCCCTCAGGAACCTTTCCTTCCTCAGATGTGCAAGAATCAGATCACCAACTTCAAATTGAAGTTCTCGCCTGTGTTGATATGCTCTGCACTTATATTCTTGAGTTGAACTCTACAATCGCTCCTTAATTTGGCTGTGAAGCTCTCTCATTCCTTCTGCAAAGTCCTCTGCACTAGCACTCCTGAATTCATTTTGTTCTGAATCTTTCAATTTAGAAACTCCCCTTGGATGCATTCCATATACAATCTGGAATGGAATCTACCCTGTTCTTTTGTTAAGCGAATCATTATAAGCGAATTCCACCTGTGGTAGAATGTGATCCCACTGACTGTGGTGTTCAGTCACTAATCTCCTCAACAAATGTCCCAAGCTCCGATTTACGAACTCTGTCTGCCCATTCGTCTAAGGATGATATGTTGAGCTAAAAGACAAACTTGTCCCCAACTTCTTCCATAAGGTCCTCCAGAAATGTCCAACAAACTTGGTATCCAGATAAAAAACAATACTCCTTGGCAAGCCGTGATGTTTGACGACTTCCTTGAAAAACAGGTTCGCAATATGAGTTGCATCACTGGTTTTCTGGCATGGTATGAAATGTGCCATCTTTGAAAATCTGTCGACTATCAAAAAGATCGAATCATATCCTCTCTGCATTCTTGGCAGTCCCAATATGAAATCCATGCTCACTGCATACCACGACCTTTTAGGTATGGGCAATGGTTGATATAACCCTGTGTTCTGCCTTTTCCCTTTTGTGTGCTGACAAATCCTGTATTTGTGTACAAATTTCTTGACATCTATTCTCATCCCTGGCCAAAAATATGAGCCATTCAACTTTGAGAATGTCTTGTCATGACCAAAATGTCCGACCAATCCTCCACTATGTTTTTCCTTTAGCAAATTTTCCCTCATGGAGCACTTTGGAATACATAGTTGATTCACCCTAAACAATAATCTAGCCTAGATCATGTATTCAGTACATTGACTTATGTCCCTAAGAACTAGATTCTTGGATGCCTCACATGCCTCCTTAAAATCTGGGTTATCTCTATACATTTCTTTGAGGTTATCAAAACCCAAAGTCTTGACTCTAAATTCCTGCATCAGCAAACATTTCATGCTCAAAGCATCAACAACTTTGTTAATAGTTCCATAAATATGCTTAGTCACAAAATTAAAATTCTGCATGTATTCAACCCATTTAACATGTTTTTGGTTCAACTTCTCATGTTGAGTCATGAATTGTAAAGCATGATTATCACTGTACAAAACAAACTCTTTAGGAACCAAATAATGTCTCCATTTCTTCAGTGCTTGTATGAATGCATATAATTCTTTGTCATATGTTGAGTACTTGATCTTTGCTTCATTCATTTTTCCACTGAAGTATGCGATCGACCTGTCGTCTTGGCTCAAGATCACTCCAATTGCAAATCCACTCGCGTCACACCTGACCTGAAATGTCTTGCTAAAATCTGGCAAAACCAGAATTGGTTGCTCAGTGATCTTCTTTTTCAGCAGATTGAAACTCTTCTCTGCTTCTTCTGTCCAGTGAAAAGATTTGTGTCTTTTCTTCACCGTATCCATCATTGGTGCACTAATTCCACTGAAATTTCGAATGAATTTCCTGTAGAAACTTTCCAAACCATGGAAGCTTCGTACTTCAAACACGCTCTTCGGCAATGACCAATCCTTAATCGCCTTTAATCGCCTTTACCTTTTCTGGATCAATCTTCAACTCATTTGCAGAGATAACAAAACCCAAATAAATGAGTTATGTCCTCATAAATTATGATTTCTTCACATTAATCAACAATTTCTCTTGTTGTAATCTTCACATCACTGCAGCTAAATGCTTTAAGTGCTATGCTCCAGTCTTGCTGAAAATGAATATATTGTCAAGGTATACAATGACGAATTTCCCAATGAAATCCTTCAGGACTTCATTCATCAATATCATGAATGTACTGGGTGCATTCGTTAAGACAAATGGCATGACAATCCATTCATACAACCCCTCAATCATCTTGAATGTTGTCTTCCATTCATCACCTTCTCTCATGCGAATTTGATGATATCCACTTTTCAAATCAATCTTTGCAAAAAACTTTCCTCCACTCAAGCAATCCATCAAGTCGTCCATCCTTGGAAATGGAAATCTGTATCTGATGGTAATCTTATTGATCGCTCTTGAGTCTGTACACATTCTCCAGCCTCCATCTTTCTTTGAGCCGAGCATTGTCGGAACAATGCATGGACTCAAGCTTTCTCGAATCAATCCTTTGTCCATTAAGTCCTAGACCTGTCTATTAACTTCCTGATTTTCCTATGGAATCAACCTATACATTACTTTGCTTAGAAAACTAGCTCCAGGTATAATATCGATATGATGGCTTATACTCCTGATGGGTGGCAATGAACAAGGTAGTTCGTCCACTACTATATCAACAAACTCTTCCAGCAACTCCTGTTTTTCTTCTGGTAAATCATCTATCCTTGTACTGGTGAAAAAAATTATGGGTTTCTTGACCACAATGGATTGTGTGTATTCCTTCTTCTTAACCTCATTAAGAAGTTCCTTCCCACTCATGAGTAGTATAGTGTTGTTCATCTTTGTTTTCACCTCTTTATCTTTAATTGGCAGCAACATGTGAGTCCTACCATTTTTCTCCAGGGTGTATGTGTTCTTTCTCTCATCATGAACCACATTTATGTCATATTGCCACGTTCTACCCAACAATAGATGACAAACATCCATGGGAATGCCATAACATAATATTTCATCCTTATATCCTCCTATATTAAATTCAACTAAACATTGTTTAGTGAAATTTACCTGATGTCCTTTTTGTAGCCACAAAACTCTATATGGGATTGGATGTGAAACAGTCTCCAGCTCCAGCTTTTCTACCATCTCTGTAGATACAAGATCGTCTGTGCTACCACTATCCACTATGACTTTGCATACCCTATCCTTGTTTTTGCAAGCAGTCTGAAACAAACTGTTTCTTTGGGCTGGGTTCTCTACCTCTTTCTCTGGATTCAAGAGAACTTTCCTCATCATTAAAGATCTTCCAACCTCAACATCTTCTGCCTCAACATTCCATCTATGAGCTTTGGAAATGTGATTCTCACCACCATTTTTCTTCTTATCTAGACACTCATAGGATTTATGTTCGATTTTTCCAAAGCCAAAACACTTCACTTCACCTCTATTGCCTCTTCCTCTTCCTCTGGATCGAGGAAAAGTATTTCTATCACATACTTCCCTCTCTGTGAGTTTCCTCCTCTCTCAGGTTGAGTTTGAGGTTTCTTCCCCTCTTCTTTAGGTTTCTGAGTTTTGTCCTGGGAAATTGTTTTGCCTCTGGCTTGACTTCTACCTTGGCCTCTTTGAACTTTCTTTCGACTCAACTTCTCTTCATATTTTAGATTTATCTGATAAGAATCTTCCACATTTCGGATGGTCATCATGCTCATGTCATCTTGGATGTCATATCGTAGACCATTCATGTACCTGGAAACTTTTTCATCATCTCTTTCCCGATGAACTGCTCTGATGTTTATCTTGTAGAACTCTTCAGTGTATTCTTTCACCGACATCAGCTTCTATCTCAAATTTTACATCCCCCAAAACAGAGTGATTTGATAATCCTTGGGTATCAATTTGGCTTTCATTTTTGCAACCATTCTATCCCATCTTTTGATTTTTTGTTTTCCCTTGCAACATATGTCAGCCTGCAGTTCATCCCACCATAGTGTTGCATGCCTATTCAGTCTAGTAACGACATGTTTGACCTTCTTGTCTTCCTCGACATCCTCATAGTTGAAGTATTTGTATAGAGCTCTAATCTAGTCTAGAATCTCTTCAACATCCAAGTTGACCTCATACATGGGAATCTCCATTTTTTCTCTGGAACCTATCCTTGCAACATCCCTGAATAGGCGTTCATCTACGACATCATTGACTACAACTTCTTCTCCTTCGTTTCCATCTTCATTTTCACTTTCAACCTCGCTGATATCCCTAACGTCGACTGTGCACCTCTGTGTTGTCTCCATAACATCAATCCTAGTATGTAACTCACACATTTCTCTCTCCACTGCTAGATCAGGCATTGGCCGATCTCTTCTTCTCGACAGCATGGCTGAGAAATTTTTCTCCCTTCTCCCTACTATAAAAAGCAAAGAATTTATTCTATGCTCTGATACCAAATGATAGCAGACCACAACCCTCGGGACAATATCTGCACAGGATCATTCTAATTCTCCTCTGACTCTGATTGACTCTTCAATTTCCCTACGGGAAATTCTCACACACAAAAGAGTGTATTCACAGGTCCTTCCTAAAAAACCCTCCCTATCCAACTTAGCTCTAGATGTGAGCCTTACACTTACATACGACCATGACCTAGTCCTTGCACAAATTCCTTTCACAACTCATGTGTTCGCGAGTCGAGGACCCTCGACTTTTCTTCACCAAATGTCGATACCTGATATGCGATGGGATATGGCTCTTCCTTATTAGCGCCCTCCATGTGTAACTGCCAGCTAGAGATAAGCACTAACCTCACTCACAACTCGCGAGTTCGCGAGTTGAAGGGTTGAACCTTCAGGCCCTTCTTTTACGAGACTCCAAGACGCAAAAGTCAGAGAAGATTTGACTCTTTCAGTACTTCTCATGGCTCACAACTTCACAAGTTGGTTTGTTGAGCCCTTTTTCTCCTTTCTTACGAGAACCCGAAGCACGAGAATTCATCCGGGTGTTGAATCCCTCCTAGGCGACGAGTGTCCACCTGTCACCCACATGGTTCCCACTTGATGGACGTGCCACATGTTCTCCCCTAGACCTCATACCTTGGCCCTTCGTGACTTCTACAGTCGAAACTGATTCCTCCCAACCTCCAAAACCAAGATACATGATATAGTGAAGAGGTTTTGATCCAACAATTGTTCCTACTTCTTGCTACTCGAGAGTTCGGGCAACCAAAGGATTTGTTCTACCCTCTAAACTCACGAACCCGAGTTTGAAAGAATGATCCAATAGCCCAAAATGACCACGATCGATGGTATTCATTGATTCTTGATACTAGAGTGGTGGGTTCGTCCAACTCCTAACCACCCTGCAGATTTACTGGATCCTACAGTCCCCGAAACTTCTCGAGTTCTCCACTGAGAATTCTGATCATTCGATTCCTTCCTCTAAATATCTGGCCCAAATTGACTCGATGTTCTCTCCACTGAACTTAAGTTTTGCGCGATGATTTTACTTCCTATCTTCTTTTGAACACTTCAAAGGTGTCGACCCTCTTGAGATTTTACTTGTAAACTCGAGTCTCTAAAAGGACTTCTAAACGCACTCCTTACGACAATCTTTCAAATACTCTAGGGTATGTGATCTTTCGACTCTGTATACTCTCGACATTAGCAGTCCTTCCCATTTCAACCTTAGTTGATAAGTTCCAAGGCCTCAACTATCCTACGCACACCTTGCATGGCTCTGTGCTTCACCTACACTTCTGCTGGAATGAGAACAACCGTATCCCTCTTGAGACTTCTGAGATAAAACTCAGAACCCTTGTCAACGCACACCTTGCAGACGTTTCACTGCACTCCTTGTAGGAACTCTCTCAAGAAGAGAAACAATTGAATGTCATTCTACCCTCTCAGACTTCATACATTCAACATGAAATCATACATTCAACACATAATAACAACAAAGGCATAACAGAGAGAATAAAATAGTTGTAAGCATACCATTCAACA
The DNA here is from genome assembly GCA_000966675.3 of Picea glauca. Lineage (NCBI taxonomy): Eukaryota > Viridiplantae > Streptophyta > Pinopsida > Pinales > Pinaceae > Picea > Picea glauca. The sequence goes on from JZKD02S0102472.1 coordinate 231,287, forward strand.
TATGTAAATAGTAAACAACATAACACCATGAAATCTGAGTCAAAGCTTCATATATTAACTCAAATACTCCTGTACATGGGTTCTTCTTTATAACTCTCTGCTACATCTTTCCATCTTATGAAAATCTGAATGATAATCAAAAGTTACAATGATATAAGGGTGAGGGTATCTGTATTTGTTTTTCCTCCTATGCTCTAGAATTGTCTAATCTAACATTCATATTTACCTAGTTTTACATTAACAGACTTAAATGCATTTTACAATTTGACAGATGGGAGTAATCCCTCCATATCTGTTCATATCTCCTAGGTATAAATGAAAAGTACACCTTCCTCCTAACTATTACATTAATTCTTTAAGCTCAAAATTCAAAATGGTTCATATGAAAACGTCCTCCTTTTTCCCATTTGCGTGTCCAACTGCTCCTTTGGCTAGGCGCGTGCTTTGGCTTTGGTTCGATGCTCCTCCATCATAGAGACTTTGAAAAGTGCACTCTTTCATACCAATACCATATCAACGGTCCCTCGAACTCCTCTTCAATCAATGATCGATATCTCCTTAGAAATTTAGGCACTTTCACCCTCTTCTTTCCTCCAGAGTGCTTCATTCCTATAGGTATAGATCTAGCATTGCGTGTCCTCCCTCACATCAACGAATCTCATCGTTTCGAGACCTCAGCGCTTCAATATATTCCAAAATAGAACTTCTCAGAAACCCAGAGTATGATCCTATGAAGTTCACTATATGGTGACACGTGTCCAACCCAGATCAACGGCTCCCAGTTGCTTCGACTGTTCGAGCTTCGACGATTTCAAAATTTCATCCTTCACATTCTCTTGAAATGTTTTCACCTGAAACTGATGGATTTATGCCATGCATCCTTTCAGAAAATGGACGGTCCCAACTCACTTTGGGACTTCGGGACTTTAGCAAGTCCACTCTCCCTTTTTCCTTGGCTCCTCCTTAGAGGTGACCTTGGGCGGTGACCTCACACAAAAATGTGATTCGGGCATGCTCAAAGTTGGCTTGAGACCAAACTACTTTTCATCCCATAATTTAGCTTGAGCTTACACGCATCCTTCCTCCAAAACCATGGTTTCGATTCTGTCTTGTCCTCGACTTTGTAAATCTCGAGCAACTTCTATCCTCGCAATGAGAGGTGACCGCTTATACCACGATATTGACGACACTTCTAAATGGATGACTGAGATCTACCTCCAACAGTTCAGATCTCCCTCTGCCATATTGAAAAATGGGGTCGTTCATCCTCCTGAGCTTTTGACTCCTTCCAACTTGGAAGAGTTTGTGTATATTCAAAGGTTTCAACCTTTGAACTTTCTCCTGCGAGTCTGCCTCTTGGATATTATCTTCTCTCTCGTAAGCGCTATCTCTTCTGAGATTTAGGACTTAGAATAAGTCCAATTCCTATGCACTCTTGTGTTATCTCTTCTAAGGTTTTCAATTTACTCAGCCTCCTAAGGGTCTTGGCCCTTCTGTTTCCTTTCAAAGGAAAACTTTGTGCCCTCCTCACAACCCTATGCTCAAATTACACGTTGGTGAACGTTTTCTACAGAGTGTTCAATAGATATATGATTATATTCCTATGATACTCTTATGCCTGAACTCAATAAAGAGTTCTCTCTGTGCACACTTGCACTCACTCGATGCCCGCCTGACAGATCCCTACAGACTTCTCAGTGACTCTTTCTCTCTCTGAACTCAACACAGAGTTCTTCCTGTGCACTCCTTGAAATTTTGGTGATGAATTTTCGACGATATCTCTCCTAAGTTCTCTGATGTTAACATACCTCTATCAACGCACTCCTTGCGAACAATGTGCACTACTTGCACTTGAAAATGCAAGGAAGAGAAACAATTGAAACGTATTCAATGCTTCACAAGTTTACACATTCAAACCAATCTGATTTAAGAAAACATTAAGATTTCATTTTCTTTCTGAGCTCTTCTCTACTCTGTAATAATTTTTAGGCACTATCCCATTTCTCTTAGTCCATAACTCACGCGACCATGATTCGTGACCAAGCGCTAGATCATTAAGTGCTTACTCGAGCCTTCGACTTTAGAGGTTTTCAAAGCACCACATAACAATTTCTCTGAGTTCTGGATTACCAAACTCATGAATTAGGGTGGATAAACCATCCAAGTCTACTCAACATCCAATGGATGACACTAAATATGGAAATTCAGGTGTCCGAGTTCCAGAACTTTGAAGCTTCGGGACTTCAGCGGATTTCACATCCATGCATCTGAACTGTTAATCTCTGAAAATTCCTAATCACCTTTGGTGACATCATTACATCACATCACTTAACATTTTCCAATTGCAGGGGCATGCAATGGTGGTTTGGAGTAACCCTCTTTTCATCCGACAATTCTTCTAACACTCACACATAACCCCTCGGTGAAACCGCAATTTTTCTTGCGGGACCGCCTCAAAGAATTAAATCTCGTGAAACTTGGGTGCCCGTAATTCCTCTTGGATGTCGATATTGATGTATCATGATCAACACCATTGTGGGTCCTCTAACCTTTAACTATGTTACATAACCTTGACCCCACTAGCCATGCTCATACCACAACCCACGTGATGGAATACTAGCGGTTGACTTGTGGCCCAATCAGATGGGTGTCACACGTCATGTTCCATATAGAATTTCAAAATTCTACGGTTTCAAAACCCACTGACATGTGGTGTACAACCCATGTCTTCAAGTCAAAACAAGTGACATCATCATTCCATGTCACTTCGAAGTTTGAGAGTTTATCCCTTCTCTTGTTTCTGGCATCAGACTTCACTGAAGTTTCTAAGTTTGAAGGGATTCCAGGTTAACTCTTCTGCACCTTCCCCAGATGTGACGGTCGTAAGGGACCTCCCTTCCTTCTGAAAAGATCCTAAGGTCCAAATTATTCTGCAGGAAAATACCACATCTATCGTGGTTTTACAACACTGCTACTCCTCCTGAGCTTCGTAACACAACCAAAGTAACTTCTCGGCACTTAAGAAGTTTTTGAGGTTCGAAATTGGTCCTCTAGATACAATTTCCTCTTGAAACATTGGGTCGAATGACCACTTGCCCAGACCATGAATCCTTTGTGTTGAAACCTTGGGTCAGAACTTGAGTTTTGTCTACATCAACAACAATTATATCGAAAATTTTTCTTCATTTTCCACTAACATGGCCCATCCAGGCTCAGTGTTGAAACCATGCTCTGAGACCATTTTGTAACATCCCCAACCACCAACAGGGTAGGCAATGCTACCTACACAACCTTAACTTCTCCTTTAAAGATTTGATACCAATTTGTAAAGTCATCGACCATCGGTCCCTCTATCGGTCAATGCTACTATGCAGAACAATCTCATAAATATAATATGCAATAAATGAAATTGACACATTTAACATAGAGTTACTGTTACCATTCATATTCAAATAGAATTAACAACAATCCATACATGCAACTAAACTCATGATAACATTCAAGCATCAGTAGCACAAACATTCCTAACATATAAATTAATCACAAAATGATACTTATGTTTTCAACTGGAGTAACACCACCAACTACGTGCATACCTTCCATGAACCTCCCAACCTTAGACCACATTTCTCATCACTCTCAGTAGTAGGTCACCCCCGAGATGGGACTAAGGTCCACTTGGCAAGGGAATCCTAGGCTAGACAGGTGAATAGGAAGACACATAGTTTATGAGAATGGATTCTCTATGAGGAGCCACTTATACCCACTGCTCACAGACTCTCATTCCCCACATGCATGTCCCACCTCGAGAGTATACACCTTCACTATTACACAAGACAATCCTTCAACTCCTAAACCTCCGTTACCTTGGGCTTTAGCAATAGGTTGGACCTAAATTCTCCAAGCTCTGTGGCATCTCCATGACCCCTTCTAGGAGTTCTCACTTCCTTCGTGCACTTTCGCACCTGGAGAGAGTCTCTCACATGCCTGAAAACCTGTCTCTTCAACCACAACCACCTCCCTCACCTAGTTAAAGTGTTCCACATAGGCCTGACAACCTGGTTCTTCAACTCCGTTCTAGCAAAAGGAGGACAATATTAAGGCTTAGCAAGGAACATATGAGGGTATCTAATCACACTCAGCCAAGGGACCGCATGGTCACAACAACCCACAGTTATAACACAGATGACATAGACAATTATGATATGCTTACGTTTCATAGAAGACAACAACCCAAATAGTTAAGCATGAAATCAAATTTGCAGTGTGGATAAAATGGGTTCACAGAACACATAGAAGACACAGCTCGGTCCACGGATTTGCCACTGGTTTTCAGGGTACGTGACAAGGAATCAATGCAGAGGTCGAACATTGACTCAAACGATTCAAACGGAGGATGTTTCGAATTTTCAGGAAAACATCATGATTTTTTGGTTTAAGAGCTTCATGAGGGTATGCAGAGATCAAACGCCCACCACACACGGTTCATACAACAGATGGAAGAATGGAGGATCAACCCCCATCATGACTCAATTCTTTGGTTAAATTGCATGTTCCTAGGCTGACACATGTCGCCCATGAAGCTGGATGCACCCCATCAAGTATGTGTTCCCTTTTCTAGGAACTTAGGATAAAATTATACCTTTCACACCACTTTGTAATAATAATAAATTATTACTCAAGTACTTAAGCCCTCAAGATTATCCTCTCTTCCAACCTTTCATCCCCCTTTCCCTTACCCATTTTGTGGAAGCTTATTCCCCCATCACTCTTTCTTCATGGTCGGTTGGCATGCAACGATGTTTATATATCATATTAATGATCTGCATGATTACATATACAAAATCAGGCTCCTCGCCTTTAACACCTAGCCTCTCCGGCCTAATCACCGAATAAGGCTCCTAGCTTATTATTACTCATCTCACTAGCCTACAAAATATGTTTACAATTTATAAATACAACTGGGGATTGTCCTTCGGGATATTATAGATGGATGTAGTGTAGAGATGAGCACATGATGTTGGAGACATCAACGATGCAGAGAGTGAAGAAGTAGAAATTGAAGAAGCAACAAGAGAGGATGTTGCCGAAGAACGCTTGATGAGAGCAGTTGCTAGATTGGGAGGCAGAGCCAAGATAGAGGTCTCAATGTATTAGAGAAATTTAGATGTTGAGGAGCTGCTGGATTGGGTAAGATCCATGGAAAAATATTTCAACTATGAAGAGGTCGATGAAGTGAAAAAGTTGAAACAAGTTGTCACCAGGCTAAAAGGACATGCAATGTTGTGGTGGGATGAATTGTAGGCTGAGAGGAGAAGCAAAGGAAAACATAACATAAAGAATTGGGACAGAGTGGTACCCAATCCGAAGGCTAAGTTCATGCCCAAATATTATCAAATCAATATGTTCAGGAAGATGGAGAACCTGAGACAGAAGGGGATGACAGTTAAGGAGTACACAAAGGAGTTCTACAAACTAAACATCAGACTGGAAAAATGGAGAGATATGAAGAAAAAGTTTCTAGATATATAAATGGCCTCATATATGAAATCCACAATGATCTCAGCATGATTTCAATAAGGACAGTGGAGGATGCTTATCATTTTTCACTGAAGGAAGAGGCAAAATTGGCCAGAAAACAAAGCCAACGAGGAAGAGGTAAAAGCCTAGCCCCAAACAAAACCAAGGGAGTTACCCATGACAAGTCACATAAGTCTAACGATGAGGTTGAGAAACCACACAGTCACTTGGAAAGAGGAGGAAGTTCCCGAGGAAGACAGGGTGGTGGGAGAAGTTCTTCTAGAGGAAGAGGAAGAAGAGGAGGAGGAGAAGTAATATGTTACGCCTGTGGAAAGACAGGGAATATGTCTTGGGAGTGTACCTAAAAAAACAAAGAAGGAGGAGGTGAAGCTAACATTTTGGAATAAAATAGAGGGAATTTTGAAGGAGAAGAAGCAGAGGATGGAATATCCCTAAAGTTGAGGAAGGTTCTCCTAAAACCAAATGTAGAAGTTGAAAATCCAATGCAGAGGAACAGTCTCTTGAGAACAACTTAGAAGACTAAAGAGAGAGTATGAAAGGTGATAATCAATAGTGGGAGTACTGATAATTTATTATCCATGGAGATGGTGGAGAAATTGGAGGTGGATACAATGGCCCATACAAATCCATACAAAGTCTCATGGTTGTGGAAAGGACGCGAGGTAATGGCTACTAAACAATGCTTGGTTGAATTTAAGATAGGAGGATATAGAGATGAAATTCTATGTGATGTAATTCCCATGGATGTATACCATATTTTGTTGGGAAGACCATGGTAGTTTGACAAGAATGCCATTCATGATGGGAGGAAGAATACATACACCTTGGAGAAGAATGGTAGAAAACACATGTTGTTGCCAATAGACGAGAATAAAGTGAAAGAGGAAGCCAACACAAGCATACTTCTCATGAGTGAGAAGGAACTCCTGAAAGAAGTCAAGAAAGAACAGGACATGTAGTTCGTTGTGGTGAAGAAACCCAGAGTTATCCTTACCAGTACTTTGATGGATGATTTTCCTGAAGAAGTTCAAGAGTTGTCTGATAATTTTGCTAACATAGTGGTGGATGAGCTTCCTAACTCACTTCCACCCATCAGAAGTATCAACCACCATATTGATTTGATACCTGGAGCAAGTCTTCCAAACAAAGCAGCGTACAGATTGACACCTCAAGAGAATGAGGAAGTGAAGAACTAAGTCTAGGAATTGTTAGACAAGGGTTTGGTTAGAGAATAACAAAAGATTATGATTCAAGTGAATAACATGTATTGATAGCATCTCTTATAGGAACCTTCACTCATGGAAGTGAGACATGGATTTTTGACAATGTTTCTTCTAAAGACATGACTGGTTACAAGGATTCTCTCTCAATTCTGGTTCAGAAAGATTCACCTCATAAGGTGAAGCTTGGTGATGACTATGAGTATTCCATCAAAGGAGTAGGAAAAACCTCCATATACGAAGAAAAAAAACATATATCCTATGAAAAATAACCTCTACTCAATAAATAAAATAGGATGAAACTATAAAAATGCAAAACTGAAAACAACTTGCTTGAATGGTGGTATATATCTCTGAGAAGTGATGTGGCCTCTACGCATATTCATTTGAGAAGAATTATTATAATGAGGATAGAGAGTACTTTTTAACATTACTCATGAATACCAAAACCATAAAAATCTAAAAACCTAACCCTAGGAGATGAAACACCAAAATTTATGTGGGCCCTCATGTGTAAGTTGGCACCTCAAATTCCATGGGTC